>CM033748.1:13682419-13877753 GCA_019671005.1 Hibiscus mutabilis | reverse complement strand
CAATCAAAACAAAAATATTAATTTTCTTTCTAGCGATCTTCAAAAAGGTCGCTACAGCTAGTGACTCCCTGGGGACAAATTTTTGAGAGTTAAGCCAAAAAAAAAGATTCGTTGCTTTTATCGATGGAAATCCTCTGGGGACAAATTTTTGAGAGTTAAGGCAAAAAAAAG
Source organism: Hibiscus mutabilis (assembly GCA_019671005.1). Taxonomy (NCBI): domain Eukaryota; kingdom Viridiplantae; phylum Streptophyta; class Magnoliopsida; order Malvales; family Malvaceae; genus Hibiscus; species Hibiscus mutabilis. Next base: position 13,877,582 of record CM033748.1, on the reverse strand, counting down.
ATACGTTGCTTTTATCGATGGAAATTTTGTAATTCAAATTGACTTTAATTAATTTTTTCTTTCTTGAAGATACATTTTAATTAATGGGCTTTGATAATTAGTGGTCTTGCATTAATTGTTCATTTAATTTTTAAGAAATCACTGACATGTGTTGCATCATGATCATCAAGCTCTATACCCGAGATTTGTCCCTTAAGTGGGAGTGAAACGCAAATACCCAAGTTAGCAGCCCTTCACGGGTCGATAATTCACTTCTGGAATCCACGCCTTTTGACACGTGAGCAACCCTCCACGTCAATAGGTCTTGCTTTCCCTCAAACCAAATCCGATCCGTAAGCCTGTCATGGGCCATATTCGAGGTTCTTGTTATCTTAGTAGATAATGAGATAGGTTCGAGTACCCATCTCTAGAACCTAAACCACATGTGTGAGAATCTAGGAAGCACACCCATTTAGAGCCATGCGGATAACCATAGAAATCTAGAATTCATGTTGTTAGGCCACTTTGGTGTATTTATTCAGTTCTCTTTATTTATTGATTTATTTGTATACTTGTTCCTAATATACTCTTCTTGCCTTGTTTGCTTGGTTATTTTTGTGCATATTTATGGAACTTTTACATAAAGTGTTGATTCGAGAATAGTTCAAAATTGAGGGCTTTCGTAATGGAAGAAAGAGTTCATAATGACAAGTTAAAGATTCCCGAAGTCCGAATTGAGCAAAAGCTAATCTATATGTACCTTGTGTGGCAGTCATTCTCTTTTTCTTGTTGTAATGGGACTCATTCTTCATTATGAAAAGTTGTTTAACGAGACTGTTCGTCGATCAATACTTTTTGCATTCATTCGTGCATTATCAATTATTTCCCTTCATTTCACGGTGATTGCATTGGCATCCAACATTAATTTCATTTATTTGCATCTTAGCGGCATGACATCTTCATCATATTGAATTAATCATTTTTTCATCAATACCCTTGCATTTAGGGTATTTATCTTGCATTTACATGCATTCATCTTGAAAACATCGAGACTAATTTTTGTGTGTCCCGTGATAGTGATTCTGGATCAAAGAAAAATTTAGTTGATTCAACACCACTATAGAACCTGACACAAAACCAAAATGGTGAACGAAGATAGATTGGACTGAATTGAGCAAACCCAAAGGGACATGCAAGCAGACTTGGCCAAAAAAATGGAAGAACAGTTAGCTAAGGCCCGACAAGACATGGTAGAGCAGTTCAAGAAATCTAAACAAGATACACTAGGCCAAATAGCCAAAATGCTTGGATTTAAGCTTCCCGAGCAAGGAGAAGCTTCTGTTGATAATCCTACAGTGAGGTCTGAAATTTCTAAATATCCGCCAGGTTTTACTCTTCCTTATGCTAAAGTTCAACCAGACCCTCAGGTAATACTGTCTCGAGGGAAATCACCACTTCATCAGGTCAGCGCCTCATTCCTTATGAATCTACCCTCTGCATCGGAAGTTAAACCCGAGGGAAGTCAAGCTAAAATTTTTATCTTGGAGATAGATCAATTGATTAAAATGGAGTAGCCTAGAATTGAAACCTCTAAAGAGATCGAGGACCGATGCAAGTGACTCGAAGAAAAGATGGAAGCCATAGAGGTAATTGACACCTTCATTGGATTTGAGGCTCATGAACTTAGCCTCATCCCGGATCTGATGTTACCTCCCAAGTTCAAGGTCCCGAAATTTGAGAGGTATGATAGAATGAGCTATCCCCGTGCATATCTTACCATGTTCTTTCAAAGGATGATGAGATACAGAAGGGATGACAAGTTATGCCACTGTTTTCAAGACAGTCTCTCAAGATCCGCCACTAGATGGTGTAATTAGTTGACCTGGTATCGGATAAAGTCTTGGAAAGACTTGCCTAAAGCTTTCCTAGAACAGTACCGACATGTTAATGACATGGTGCCAGACCTTTGGACCTTGCAACACATGAAGCGAAAGTCAAATGAAGGCTTTAGGCAGTATGCCCAACATTGGAGAGACGTAGCGACCCAAGTTCAACCCCTGCTCAGCGAAAAAGAATCAATGGTCATGTTCATCCAAACATTAGAGGGTCTAGTTTTGCATCGCTTGATAGGCAACACGGCTACCAATTTTACTAACCTTGTGCTATTCGGTGAGCTCATTGAAAATGATGTCAAGAGTGGCAGAATCGACGGTGTGTTGGAGTATGCCCAAAGACCAATCATAAGATGATTATAAAAGACATAATTATTTTATCATGTTTATTAATATAAAACCATTATTTTTATTTCAATCATTATTCTATGCATAAATAAATAAACTAAATTATAATAAAGTCTTTAGAATAATATGGTTATTCTTAAATGTCCTTAGTCGAGTATTATTATGAGCATGGACAACAATAATGCATCAAGACTAATATGTAGTTGATTGATGACACAGTGTTGTCATTGACATGGATACTTCAAAATCAATACATAAGTATGTGTTAGAGAACGGCATACTGGACTGACCCGCTATGAGCATGTTTCTTGAATTATTGTGTGACAGTTACAACATTATTCATAGTGATAACTACATGTATGATCCTCAGACTTGAGATCATCATTATTTCAACATTGTGAGTGACATATTTTGTAAACGTCACACAATAATTCAAGAAACATGCTCATAGCAGGATATGTCACAATCTATAAAGACTGATATCCAATATTGTCATTTTAGTCACACAATAAGTAGTGACATTTCTGACTCGTGTCTGGTATATGGTCATGGGAAAGTTAGGATTTTCTCAACTATGGACTGTAGTTTAAGGGTCATTTAGTGCTAAGATAACATTGTGAGTGACATATTTTGTAACTGGTATATGTCACAATATATAAAGACTGATATCCAATATTGTCATGTAGTTTAAGGGTCATTTAGTGCTAAGATAATTGCTTAAAAGCTTACTTAGTGACTAAAATGACAAAAATGCAAATGTTAGGATTTTCTCAACTATAGACTGTAGAAAAGAAAATTCTGAGGTTTAAGGTGTTATGTGATAGAGAGAGAGTAAAATAGAGTACTCGCAAAATTTGGTAAAAATCCAAGAAAAATTGGAATGGGAATTCAAGGTTAAAGTTTAGTGACCAAAATGATAAGTTTTCAAAACTTGCATGGTACAAGTCAAAAAATAAAAAGTTAAAGGACCAAAGTTGTAATTATTTAAAAGTTAGGAGTTTTTATCTCATAAATAGATATAAAATCTAAGGATGCGAATCAAATGTGGAATTATTGGTTCGATCTGATATTTCGATTATTGGGAAAATTACAGTTAAAGTAAATGGAATTTGGATACTTGGATCGAACTGGAAAATTATGAAATTTTTTCATATGATAGAGAAAGGCTATAAAAGTCATTTCCAAGTGTTGGAAATAATTTTAGTTTGATTCAAGATGAATCCTACAGTTTATTTCTGAGTAAAGGATTATTTATCGGTATATTGGATCGAATGGAAATTTTGGAGACTGATCCAAAAGACATGGAAAAGTTCATAAAATATTATTTTATGAATATTTTATTGTATTTGGTTGGATTACAACTAGATTTAGTTGAATTTTTACAAGAATGGCAAACTAGTAAATAAAAACTAATTTGAGGGCAAATTGATCATTTTACCCCAATGGCAATTTTGAAATATTTAAAAAGTTATAAGGACAATTTTGGAAAGAGTAAATTGGAGTTTTAATCTTGGCCCTTGATTGATGATAAGATCAATCTCAACCATTGGATTAAAAGGGCATTTTAGTAATTTCACTTTCTAAATGAATTTAAAATTCATTTATACAAGACAAGTGGCCAAATTGGATGAAAAAAAAAGATGAAGACCATTCTTCATCTTCAAATTTCGAAATGTGATGGGGAGAAAGAAAGAAAAATGGAGAAAAATTTTCCAAGTTCGATTCAAGCCCCGAAACTCGATTTTCAGATTTCGATATAAATCGAGGTCGTATCAGTAGAAAAGGAAAAGAAAAAGACCGGGAGTGATATTGAATAGTAAAGTCAACCTCATTACAAGGCTAAGGTGAGTGCATACATGTTTTATAGGGAGACTTATGATAAGTCAACCTAAAAGATAAATGTTTTATATAGTATAACATAATTTTTGCATGATAAATTATTTATATATATATGGCATATTTTTATGCTTACAAATGTTTTATAGTATGATATTCAGATGAATAGTTATTTGATATAGTTTTAAATGGCAGTATACCATAAATGTTATAGAGCATACTTGAGTATAAACTGCTCCAGTATGAAGATGTTTTACATGATATATATATATATATATATATATGATATTTGGATTATTTGCCATTTTGCAGGAATTGTTTTAAGTTTGCCCCTGGTAGTATAATATTAAGTTGGACAATATTGTGGTATACCATTAGGAGTCATACAGTTATTTGACACTTCAATGTGTCTGACACGTGTCCTACAGTTATCTGACACTTCATTGTGTCCTACAGTTATCTGACACTTAAATGTGTCCATAGTTACTGAAAAGGATTGTAGTTTTAAAGTATGCGACTCGTTTATTAAACACTTAATATTTACCTTTGGGCTATATGATTTCACATGATAATTGTATAATTATACAGTACATATATATGGCTTTACAGTACATGTATATGATTTTACAATACAGAATTATTACAGTACATGTACACGATTTTACAGTACAGAAATTCCTGCATTACCGAATATGTAATTTAATTACTATCATGTTTTATAAATTATCATGCATTAGTGTATTATATGTCACTCATTTTATGCCTCACTGAGATATACTCAGCTTATACTTATGTTATACACGCAGGTGATTGGGCGTGTACTTATGTTATACACGCAGGTGATTGGGATTAGTAGATGACAACTTTTGCATCATCATTATATATAGAAGATAATCGACAGATATTTCGGTAATCATGACATCCGTATTTTTTATATATATGTTTAATAGTGGTATGTACTATATAAAACAGTCTATTTTATTAAAGTGTCTTATCTTGGTCAGTAAATATTTTATAAATCTTTTATAGACGGTAAGTATGTTTACAATTTAATTATTATATGATCTGATTTGACATATCCTATATGAGGCTAGATCCGAATAATTTTAAATAGAATCATTTTTAATAAAATTATTTGTCTTAATATGATTGTGTTATTTATGTTAAAAGTTTTATTATCGGATCTAGAATTAATATTTTATTTCCGATTTGATTAAAGTTAAGCGTGTTTTAGCTAAGGAAATTTCAAGATGGGTGACCACTGAGAAGTTTTCCAAAAAAAATTAAATTACCCCAGTTTTTGATTAAAAGACTGTTTTAAAAAGTAATGACATTTCTGACTCGTGTCTGGTATATGGTCACGGGAAAGGGTTGTTGCATATTTTGATACAGTTAAACGTGTGTCGTAACTGACTACACTATAAAGACTGATATTGGACATGTCACAATCTATATAGCAGGATATGGTTGATCAAGATAGGATTTGTCCCTCATACATAATAGGGGTAATATTGCAGGCCACATGATTGAGTGAGACTAGAAATGCATGGCCATGCTCGAATAAATTGATATGAGATATCATAGTTGTTCGTTTATAGTAGTCTACTCAAGATATTAAGAAAGGGGTGTTACATATTTTGATACAGTTAAACGTGTGTCGTAACTGACTACACTATAAAGACTGATATTGGATATGTCACAATCTATGTAGCGGGGTATGGTTGATTAAGAAATGGGTGTTACATAAAGACTATTTTAAAAAGTAGTGACATTTCTGACTCGTGTCTGGTATATGGTCACGGGAAAGGGGTGTTACATATTTTGATACAGTTAAACGTGTGTCGTAACTGAGTACACTATAAAGACTGATATTGGATATGTCACAATCTATGTAGCGGGATATGGTTGATCAAGATAGGATTTGTCCCTCCTACATAATAGGAGTAATATTGCAGGCCACTTGATTGAGTGAGACTAGAAATGCATGGCCATGCTCGAATAAATTGATATGAGATATCATAGTTATTCATTTATAGTAGTCTACTCAAGATATTAAGAAATATTAGATGGACTATACAAGTGTGACTATTCCATGACTTGTGTCCAATCTAGATATAAAGGACAAAAGAATATAATACATGAAAAAGAGTTAATCACGAAGAGGTTATGTCGAACCACGATTTCCTGTAACTTAGGTAGCAATGATGTATTGCTAGATGTCACTCATTGCTTATAAAATTAGAATTGTTCTAGATATTATTGCTAACGTTACATGAACCTACAATGGTCACACCCTATGATTGAAACGAACAAATATCGACTAGATAGCATGTGTGCAAACTTGTTGTACACGAAATTAGTTAAAAACGGAATTATTATAATTGTTGTAATTATAGATAATTTCAGTCATATATATTTTAATACTAGATAATTATTGTAATTATCAAATACTATTAAAATAGAATTATCCCTAAAGAAACCTAATTAAAGTAGAATTAGATTCTACATATTTAATTATATTCAATTAAATATATTGCATATTTAATGAATCCAAATTTAATTAGGTTTAGGATTTTGAATGCTATATAAAGGCATAAGGTCTAGCAGCCAAACAGATATCTATTGCTAAAAACCTCTCTAACAATTAGAGAAGTAAACTATTGTTCGTTTCATTTGGGTGGACTGCTTAGAGGTCGGAACGCTGTTGTGATGACTTGGACTCGACATCTTGACTGAAGAATAAAATTCTCCTACGTCCCTGTAGTTATCAGATTTATTTGAGGCAACGTCTTATTTTTTTTCACCCGAAATTTATTTCTCGTATATAGATCACTGGCAGAATTTGCCGAATAATTTTTCTGCTACGCCATAAAGTGTACCGACATTTCCCAACACAGTGGAGGTAGTTCATCCCACAAGAGGACATCGTATGCAAAGAAAGACCATGAAGTAAACTCTTCAAGAGTTTACAATGTCGATTATTAGAAGCCAGTGACAGTTGTACAACCCAAGGTTGTGCCAAGTGCCCAGGGCTCTTCGAACCAAGACTCATGTCAAAGAAGAAATCCCGAGAAGAATGAGTTTACCCTGTTAGCAATATCGTATGGTGAACTATACAAGCAACTGTTTGATGTCCATGTGGTGGCACCCTTCTATCAAGTACCTTTACAACCTCTCTTCCCGAAATGGTATGATTTTAGCGCAAAGTGCATATACCATAGTGATGAAGTGAGGCTCTCGATTGAGACTTGTATTGGCTTCAAGAAGGCCGTGGATAAGCTGATCAAGATCGGGGTCATAAGTTTTGACAAATCCAGTGGACTAGCTACAACCGACCCCCTACTAAAACATACCGAGAGTGAATACAATCTTTGAGAAAAGTAACCGAAGAGTCAAGTCTGAGGTATCAAAAGTCAAAACTCCTTTTAGTTGGGTTTGGAAGAAGCTACTCGATGCGGGTCTGATCGATCGAGGAATGATAATACCTGAGGGGCATATCGGTCTGTATTGCGAGTCCCGTACCGAAGAAGGGCACACTATCCAAGATTGTCATGAGTTCAAAGACACAATTCAAGGCCTAATAGACAGTAAAGAAGTTGAATTCTTTGAGGAATGAATTCACTCCTGCTTTTATAGTCTAGATGTCAAGCTAATCAACTTCAGTAGGTTTCCTTTTGCTTTTAGCTTCTTTCAAAGTAACGTATGTAAATCAAATCCACCTACTTAAGCCCGAAGGCGATGCTGATCTTTTGTAAGGGCCTAAGACCATATACTTTAACTTTCAATGAAACGATGCATTTTGTTTTTAACTATCTCTTCATTTTGTGTATATATTTGTCTATTGAGTACCTGTATATCAATTGCACAAAGGACATTGACTTTGACCCAAAGGTTGAGTCCAAGTAGCCTGTGTCTAATTGAAATCCTAAGTTGCAGAGATAATAAAGGTGCGACTCACATTTCATATCAAGGACCACAAATAATGACAAATCAATACAATTTGATGTTTGAAGCCTGGTACTAGGCATTTTCAAAACGAAATATGCATTTTTTAAAAAGCACTTCAAAGCCTGGTAATAGGTATTTCGCAAAAAGTATTAATCAAAAAAACACTCCAATGTTCGAAACCTGGTAATAGGCATTTTCGGATAAAAGTGTGGAATTTTTGGGGCACTCCGCAGAAGCCCATTCTAATTGAAACTCTTTGCTTCATGAGTGATGGTAATATTTTCAAAATCATGACAATGCCGAGTAGCTCGAGAATTTCTTGTTTGCTCCATCATTTATTTTGAGCCAAAGGAATATGATAAATTGAATTCCCCAAACAAAAATAAGATAAAAATGAACCCGCCAAAGGTATGTTGGTCGATCACCAAAGTTACTTAAATGCACTTACATCTTCAAACATCAGTTCAGCTTTCGAGGTTTCCTAGACACATGATTCGCTTGGGGCAATCCTCGATATTTGGTAAGCCATCTCACATTGAAATTAGAACATGCAGTCTGTTTCTCTTAGTTACTTACAAAGAAGTTAGGAACCAACAACAAATGAGCCCTCGGATCCTGCACTAAAGAAGACACTGATATTTGAAAGGTCACTCAATATTGCTTGATCAAGAGGATGATGGTTCTCGCCATTTCTTGATCTAAAAACCATAGGTTAATAGTGAGAACTGAAAATAGACCTATTGAAAGGTTGATTTATTTATTTAAATCTAAATATTTGTCTAAAATTCGAAAAGGTCTGAACAAATATACAAAGTCCAAAATATAGGTTTAAACAAAAATAAACACAATTTAAAAGTTGGCAAAGCCTAGGATGAAACTATCAAACTGAGCACGGTTTGAATACAAATAAATGTCTTCAACCTCAAATGTCAACTTTTAACCCCAAAATTCTTCCAATTTTTTTGGTCAGCAACTTTAACCACGTTTCTCTTGCGTGGTCAAGATTGCTTTGGGTTTGAATAGTATTACCAAGGTGAAATCAACTCGATGTATAATATGTTTTGGACAATAAACTATTTAAACACGTACTGCTGTACATGTTTTTTCTCATTAATCATTCTAAGTACACGTTTTTATCTACGCAATTAGCAGAGCAGATACAATGAAAGGAACGTGTATATTAACTTGGATTCTCATCGTCTGCCTCTCCACGGTAGCCGTGCAGAGCCAATATTACTCCAACACCCGACCGTATGTTCCCAAGCCGGAGAAGGTCACCGAGCTCCACTTCTTTTTGCATGAATCTCTCGGAGGTTTGAACCCTACTGCGATCGTGCTAGCCCAAGCTAACGTCACAAGCAACAACTCAACGGTGTCATTTGGCACCTTATTTGCCGCCGATGATCCCCTCAGGACAGGTCCTGAGCCTAATTCCGAGGTGATTGGAAATGCTCAGGGACTTGCCGTCCTCGCCGGCACAAATTCTACGGGCGCGGTTATGTACCTCGATTACGAGTTTACTACAGGTGAATTTAACGGTAGCACTTTAAGCATGTTTTCAAGGAATCCGGTAACAATAGCGCAACCTGAGGTTTCGGTGGTCGGAGGAAAAGGAAAATTCAGGATGGCAAAAGGGTTTGCACTAATTAACCCTTTAGTGTACAATGCCACCAATATCATTTTTGAGTTTAATGTCACCGTAGTTCATTACTAAGATGAGATTTGATTCTATTCTCTTATCTCGGTTTGTGTAAAACTCGTATGTTTCTACTCCACTTTATTAGAATAAATGCATGAGAAATTTTTTTGTTTAACTACCCATAGTCGACTAATATGGATTGAGTTTTGCAGGAGTCCAATATGGAACGACCCTCTCAACCCAATTTTTTTCATTCACAACGACAAGATACTAACCTCTGACCTTGCTTAAGGGACCTAGCGGCATATCCCGCTAAACCAACTAGTTGTTGGTAAATGTTGTTAGAACCAAGCCATAATAGATATGAAATCTAAACCCAGGATCTATCATGTCAAATCATCAAGAACAAAATACTAGATAAACTAATTGCGGAAGCGTACCTGAATTAATCGATAGACTGAAAACCTTGAATCTTGATGTTGAAATCCAACTCTCTGACGGGGAAAGAGAGAAGAACAAGTTAACCTATTTCTTGGGGACCACTACCTCTTTATATAGTTTATTTAATAATCAACTATTAAGTATTTATAACTTTGCCCCTCATCGAATTATAAATACATCTTATGGTATCTACACTTTTATTTCTATGACATTTTAATACCCATGACACGCCTAACATAATTGGTCACTTAATTTTGTGTCATACTTTATAATAGCATCATATATTATACATATGTGACCACAATTGCGGATTTTAATCCAACAATCTCCCACCAACATATGTTTCCTGATAAATGTACAACCTTATGAGATAAATAATTTGCTATTATATAATAGGTATTCTATAACAATCTCGTCCATCAACTATATCCATATAGGATCAAAGCAGCCTTTGCCATATCAATCATGACTATACCCATCAATGGTCACGTATACAAATATACTCAAATGACAGATCAATCATGGATGCGTAGCATGGAAAATTACATGAAATGTGAACCGAACATGTCTATTTCCAATTGGTCCTCCTAAACCTTAGTGAGATTAAACTTTACTGAATTCAGAGTGTGTATAAACCAAAATAACTTTATTTTTGCAGAAAATAATCTTAAAATAACCTTAAACTGAAGTAACCGAAATTGTGTCTAAACCAAATGAGCATTTTTTTAAATTACAAACTCCCACTAAAACCGAATATACTTAAATAACATTACACACACATGATTAGTGTGCTCATGAAAGACCTAGGGTGATAATTTCTTAATAAGCGCGCAATTATGGAGTTTGTACCAGCATGCTATATAGACACACAACCACTCTGAATTTTCTTTAACAACTAGGAACTTAATATTTAGGTGCTTCAAATTTGAAGTGTACCTATTGTTTATAGAATAAATGAATGCATATTTATTGTCACAAAACATCCGAAGTGGTCTTTCTATTCAATCTATAATTAGAAGCCCATGTGACAAAATTCTTTTGCATCAATATTCTAATAGAATCGAAGTCTGTAAACTTGATGATCTCTAACTTACCAGAACTCCGATATGTGAGTATGTAATTTTTTTGTTCTCTAAACATATCTCATAACCCTATTGGTTGTTATCCAATGGTTCAAACTAGAATTGCTTAAATATTTGTCTAACATTCCAACAATGTACGCAATATCTGAACGCATACATACTTGAGCATAAATTAAATTCTCAATAGATTATGCATATGGAATCATTTGTATTTTCTAAATTTCAAGGTTACTTTTAGGGCATTGAGTAAGACAATATTTGTCTTATTTAGCAATATGAGTATCACTTGGTTTACTCCCACTGAAATTGTAGTACATACAATTGTCAACCAAATTTATCTCAAAACCAAATGAGATAATCAATGTGAAATTTATAATTTCATTAATGAGAGTCTTACTTAAGCTCATAGATGGATTTCTTTTATTTACATATCATTGATATTGTATCATAAGACACAACTCTATGATTGTACCATATAAATAGTTTCTTCAATGTCACCATTGGAAAAAACAAGCTTAACATCTATCTAATGTAGCTTAAGACTAAAACGAGCAACAAGTATAATAATTATCTTGAAAGAGTCCTTCAATGAAACTAGAGAGAAAGTCTACAAAATCAATGTCTTCTTTTAGAGTATATCCTTTAGATACATGACGTGCTTTATACTTATCAACTTTACCATTTCCATCCCTATTGGTTTTAAATATCCATTTACAACCAATTGGTTTGCACCTTAAGGTAATGAGACAAGTTCTTAAACTTTATTATCTTGCATAAAATTATACTCTTCTTGAATGACATCAATGCACTTTTGAGAGTTAGAACTTTTATGGTCTGGTAAAAGATAATTGAGTCACTTTCTATCATTCCATTATTATCCTTATTTTCTTGAGGAAATACAATATAATAATCTCGAATAGTATTTCTCCTTCCTCTCGTGGACCTCTTTAATGACATTTATTTTTTTTCTTTTGAGGTTGTGGAGTTTGTTCTTTTGAAAATTTATCTTATCTTGAATGAGAGTTGTTCAACATTGTTTTGCTGAGGTACTTGATTCACTTCTTGATAATGATAGGTGTGAAAACCTAAACATTGTCAAAAGTGATAGTAGAAATTAAATTATAATCAAATTCCTCCTCAATAGCAATGCATCTAACCTTATTTCTCCCTCCAAACTCAATATCCTAAAAAAGTTATAAATCTCTCCTTAAAATAATCTTATTGTGGGATCATAAAATTTACAGCCTATGTATCACTCAAAATAACCGAAGTAGTTGCTCACTTTTGAAGTTTAATTACTTCACATGTGTCCTAACTTGTTACAAAAGAAATCAACAATTTGTAACTTATTGTTATTTCTTTTGAGTTAGACCTTAGCAACTTTATTCTAATATTTTTTATTGCCCTTATTCTTAAAGACACTAACTAAATAAGCACTGACCAAATGATTATTTTACACTTATAATGCTTCAACCTTTCTTCCTCTTGAATATAATGAAAAATGAGCCCAAATAGAGTTTATTTCTCCCTTTGACAGTTGTAACTTGAATTGGTTAAACTGTATAGGAAGCGGTGCCAAAGCCATAAGAACAAACAATTTGTAGAAAGTTTGATCTTATGTACCTTAAATTTTGAAGCAATATTAAACATTTTCATAATGTACTCCCTCACATTTCCTTGACCCTTATACTTCATAGACATCAAAGAAGGCATAAGTGATGTCATCTTAACCTTAATATTTTGGGTAAAACATTTTTTTTCTTCAAGGAAACCCTTAATATGAGTAATCTCTTTAGATTTTTTTTACTCCTAAAGACTTATAAAATGTTTTTCATTATAATCATTAGATTCATGCGATTTGAACAATCTCACCTCTCAAAATCCCTTTTATGGGTGCTTATTGCGGTGAGAGGTGCAAGTTATTCTTCCCTTAGTGCACAGTCTATGTTCATACAACCAAATACTATATATAAGTGTCTTTTCTATTCCTTGAAACTAGTTTCACTAAACATGAGTGTAGAATATATTTAACAGATATTGTGACAACAAAGATAAATTACCTAAATATAGAACAAAAATATGTAAATAAAATAAAAACAAGCTCATATAAATATTCATAAGTAAACAAATAAATTTAAAATAATGGCTAGTTCCCCTCAAGATACCAAGCACAACATTAATATCAAGTCTTTGGACAATAATATTAATTGTAAGCGGTACTCTTGTTGTAGCAATCAAACATTGACAATAAACTATGTCAAACAATAGATTAATCTTTGGACTAACTTATTGCTTACATAAAATACCTTATAATTGTCACACATTTATCGCCACAGTTGTTGTAATTATTTCAAATATTAACTTTCCTTTGGGTCAATTAATAAACACATAAATTACAAAAACCCATAATTATCTTAATATTTTAAATAAACTAATCTACACAAAAGCGACCTCTTTGGTGACATTATGTTTCAATTAATCCATTAAAATATTAGACATCCAAAGCCAAAATATGAATTTAATTGTTTCAAAATATTTGTCTTAATTTTATCTTTCAATCAAATTAAAGGATGATCAAAATAATAATAAATTTGAATAAAGGTAAACCTCATATCAAGATACCGGACACTCCATTAATATTTCATCTTTTGACAAAACATTAACTTGCAAGTGATATCTTGGTACAATAATCAAACATTAACAATAAGAACACGTCAAACAGAAATCTTCCTTTGGGCCAATTTATTGCTCACATATAAAACTGAATAATTATCACATGTTTATTACCACAGTTGCACAGGTAATAATGTTAATTATTAACCTTCCTTTGGGCCGATTAATACTAACATAATCCGACTTACATGCACAAAACCTTTTATATATTAAAATAAAATAATTTCTACAGTATAGGCCACTTTGGTGACTTAATGCTTCAATTAATTTATCTCAAAATATATAATATAAATATATCATTATTCAAATTTAAAAATTTTAACAGTCAAAACTAAAATTTCTGATAACACTTAAGTTTTCAAAATAACCCAAAATAAGGTTGTCTGAATAGGGCTATCAAAAATCGAAAAACCAAATCTTTGACTGTCTGTTAAAAATTTTCTTAAATCTTAAACATGCATTTGCAGGATTTTCAATCTTGAAGGTGAAATATATAATTTAAACTAAATGCATTTCAATCCTTAACTTAATATATCACCCAAATATTGAATTCAAAACAATAAATATTTAACTAGAAGTAAAAAAAAAATACCATATGAATTCAATAATGATCACATAAGCTTTAACATATCCGAAGTAATGATCAAAATTAAAATTCTTAATTAAACTGAATTGAATATATTTCATAATTAAATATAAATATATATATTCTATAAATAACATTAAATATGTATACTTTCCAAAACTAAAATTAAGAACATATTTATTACCGACAATAATAAGGTGATAATTCAAAATTAAACAATTACATACTTCCAGGACCAAAACCAAATGTGCATAAACTTATATGAGCATATGTACCATAGCGAAGTAACCGTACATAATTAAATGCTTCGATAAAAGTTCAACATAGTATGGCTCATACAATCTGAAAAAAGATATAAATCCACAACCTAATGACACAAAAGTATATAATTATAAAGCAAAATATCATTGCTTTAACAAAATAAAATTACCTTATAATTAATGAATTCAAAGATCTCATGAGACCTTAAAGTCTGAATTGTCACCATTAATACTATATATTTTTTGATTTTGCTGAAAACTTTAAGCGGCGCATTTAACTCGATTCAAGTAAACCCTAATAAAATATCACGGCAACAGTTGAATACAAACAATCGATCAAAGATCAAAACGAAATTGAATATCAAGACAGCAATGCATTAAAAGCTTTAATTGACCTTACATAGCTTAACTATTATTATTAACGATCCTTTTGATTGCCGCATTAAAAAAAATCAATCTAACTGAAACTTTATTTATAGAAAAAAATGAGACTGACTAACACCAAAATCAAACAACTAATATCTCATATGCATAATTTATTATTATATGACTGCGATTGTGATTTTTCATAACAGAAAATTAATCAGTTTTTTTAACGATTCAATATAATCTGGCTCTGATGCCACTTGTTAGAACCAAACCATAATAGATATAAAATCTAAACCCATGATCTATCATGTCAAATCATCAAGAACAAAATACTAGATAAACTAATTACGGAAGCGTACCTGAATTAATCGATAGACTGAAAACCTTGAATCTTGATGTTGAAATCTCAATTCTTTGGTATTGATCTTCCAAGAAAATAAGTTTTATCTTGATGTAAAACTCTCTGACGAAGAAGGAGAGAATAACAAGTTAACATATTTCTTGGGGACTACTACATCTTTATATAGTTGATTTAATAATCAACTATTAAGTATTTATAACTCTGCCCCTTATCGAATTATAAATACATCTTATGGTATCTACACTTTTATTTCTATGACATTTTAATACCCATGATACGCCTAACATAATTGGTCACTTAATTTTGTATCATACTTTATAATAACATCATACATTATACATATATGCTCACAATTGCGGATTTTAATCCAACAAATGCATGAGAAATTTAATTGACGGAAATGGAATAATAATTAAAATTTTCATATTTCTATTCAATCATCTTACTTTTAAATATATCAAAGATATTTAGATTCCCTTGCCTTGTCTAGAGCATAAATTTATATGTTTAATTTTGGGTTAGAGATAAGTTGAGGGATAAAAAATCGATGCTAATTGTGATGTTTGTATATATTTTGTTTACACGTATAAAAATTATAGATATTTGAAACGAATCGAGTTCCGCTTTATATATAATTTATAATAATTTTATTTTTTATAATGTTAAAGAATTTCATAATTAAGATAACACAAAACTATTATAAAAATATTTTTTGGAAAATAGTATATGAAAATTATTGAAGATTTTTTATTTCCTTGAAAAAAATATTTTTAAAATATTTTAATTTTTTAAAAAAATTATAAAATAATGTTTGAAAATCATAAAATAAAATAAAGTTAAAAATTCTAAAACCCAAACTTAATATAAAAATTGAGAACCAAATCGTGTTGAAAAGAATTATCGATGAGAATTCAAAAATCTGATCGGGCTGAACCTAATCCTACTTTGATTATTTTAATCATACCAAAAAATTGTTGTACTTTATGAATGAAAGAATACAAAAAATATGAAAAGAAATATTTTTTTCCAGAAAAAATGTTTTTATAAAGTTTTAAAAGCATTATATTTTTAACCAAAATATGGAAAAAATTATTTTTTCCAGAAAAAATGTTTTTATATAAAGTTTAAAATGTTTTTATATAAAGTTTAAAAAGCATTCTATTTTTCAAATTAAAATCGGAACATTTTTGTGAAACTATTTTCAATCAAGAATTGAATCATTTCTGCAGGAAAAAAGAAGTTATCTTTTTTGGATGTGTTAATATATTTTCTCTTTATATATAAACCTTATTATTTTAAAAGAAAAAATATTTAAGGGAAAAGTTAGTTTAACAATATGTTTGAAAAATGGTAAGTAGTTTTTAGTTTACCCAGAAACTTTTTCAATTAATTTTTTTTATTCTAAAAAATTAACATATGAAATTAATTACTTTCGTATGTTAAAAGCTTTTGTAGATTGAATTTAATGTTAAGATTTGAGTAACATCAATTTAATTAAAATAAAAGGCTATAGGCTATTGCACTTTTTAGATGAAATTTAATGATTGAGTGGAGAGTAATTATATTCTTAAAGTAAATATTAAAATATAATTTTAAGATTATATAAGTATTTTTGACCACCTAATCAATCAATAAATCTCAAAGACTATTACACTTTTAAATGTGTTTGAGTTGACATTTTTTAAATATTACAATAATAATATTACATGTATAAAAATTCAATCGATAAATAACTTTTTTCTATGTGAATATTTCAAATTTTAATATATTAGATAATGCTCTTAGAGATTTCATTATCATGATACATTACTTTTCGTGACATTTTTTCCTAGAGAATTCTTAAAATTAAAATTAAATCATAAATTTTTAGAAGGGTCAAAATGTAATTTTAGGTAAACCACATGAATGGTCTTTTTTATTTTCAGCATGTTCTCTTTTGGTAACCGATTTTAAAAGAATAACATTTTGACCACTTAAAATTTTAAGTTATAATATTTTGGTCACTTGGACGTTAACCTCTGTCAAACCGCAGACGTAGCAAATTAACAAAAATTGTTAAATTTTAATTTAGACCCCTAAACTTTTAAAAATTCATTTCTCACCCCTTTTGAAACAAAAAAAAATTAAAATCAATTTATCCTCTCAAAAAACCTCAACTCTCCTCTAACCAGAGGCAACATATTCTGAAATTGAGATTTCAAAACAGAGGCAATATATTTAACTGCATCATATTTCTCCAACCACTTCTGTATCCTTCCTATTTTTAAAGGCTGCACTCATCCTTTCCAAAATCATTTCTATTATGGTAAATTACACCGGTGACCACTGAACTATTTACGGATACTTATTTTAACTACCACCGTTAAAAACTAACGGATGAGTGACGGAGAGATGACGCGGCAGTTAACGAGAATTTGTAAAATTACACATTTGGTCCCTGTTATTTATCTATTATATCAATTTGGTATTAATTTTAATTTAATTATTTAAAATTAACCAACCAACCAGAGGACGACATGTGTCACCATCTTTTTTAATTTATTTAGTTTAACAGATTTAATTAACCAGCTAGATGGTGACACATGTCATCATATGATTGGACCTATTCAAATAAAGAAAATAAAATGAGAGGCATTGCAAGCAATGAGAATCAAACTAACTGATGGTAAATTACACCGGTGACCACTGAATTATTTAGGGACGCTTATTTTAACTACCACCGTTAAAAACTAACGGATGGGTGACGGAAGGATGACGCGGCAGTTAACGAAAATTTGTAAAATTATACATTTGGTCCCCGTTATTTATCTATTATATCAATTTGGTCTTAATTTTAATTTAATTATTTAAAATTAACCAACCAACCAGAGGACGACATGTGTCACAATCTTTTTTAATTTATTTAGTTTAACAGATTTAATTAACCAACTAGATGGTGACACATATTATCATATGATTGGACCTATTCAAATAAAGAAAATAAAATGAGAGGCATTGCAAGCAATGGGAATCAAACCCACAACCCAAGAACAAGGAAGGCTTAAGCCACAACCGTTGGGCTAACTCCATTTATATGGTATGAGATGATAACATATTTCTTTAAAGGGATACTTTGTTGGTGAACCCAACAGCAACAAGCAGTGCTCTGCCTTCTTTGTTTCCTGCTGGCAGTGCTCCTCCCCTTTCACCAAGAAGTTTAAGGTCTCTTGCAGTGTTATACCAGGTAATTTTGATAGTAGCATTATGTCTCTAGTGCTAAGCTTCTGTCTCTCTTTCAGTCTTTTGTAATTAAATTAGAACTAATCAAAATGTGGCATTTTTGTCATTCTGAGTAGGTTCCTAATGGAAGGAAGGAAAGTTCTGGTGGTCCATGGCAGTTCATTGGTCTCATGCCTCTCTTTGATCCCCTCGGCACAACAGTGTGGAGACAATTAGGAGGGCTTTAAACCTTGGAGTAAACTTCAAAATGATTACGGGTGAGTTTCTTATTGCAGTTAAGCACAAGATTGACCTTTGGATGTGGTTATTACCTATTTAGTTGAGAAAACGTTTTCCAGTTTCTAAAACTGATATAGCATTCTTATGTATTTGAATGCTGGGATGGGCTTTGATTTTGTGCAATGAAGCGGTAATCCTTTAATAAAACATGTTATCATCTCATGTTATATGAATGGAGTTAGCCCAGCGGTTGTGCCTTAAGTCTTCCTGGCTCATGGTGGTGGGTTTGATTCTCATTGCTTGCAATGTCTCCTATTTTATTTCTTTCATTTGATTAGGTCCAATCAGATGGTGACACGTGTCACCATCTGGCTGGTTAATTAAATCTGTTAAACTAAATAAATTAAAATTACGGTGGCATGTGTCGTCCTCTGGTTGGTTGGTTAATTTTAATTAATTAAATTAAAATTAAGACAAATTGATATAATAGGGACCAAATGTATAATTTTAAAAATTTTCGTTAACCCACGTCACCCCTCCATCACTCATATGTTAGTTTTTTAACGGCGGTGGTCAAAATAGGTCAATTTAATAAGTTTGGTGGTTTGATTGTTGAGTTACCTAGTTTAGAGGTCAAAATAGGTATCCCTAAATAGTTCGGTGGTCACCAGTGTAGTTTACCCTTTCTATTACTGTTCCTAAACTCTAGGACCTACCCCTTAAAAAATACACTCTACCTTAAATTTTCTAAACCCTAACCATAAACTAAACCTTAAGCCCTAAACTTAATTTTTAATGCGAAAACATAAATAAGAACTCCAAAAAAGATAGAGAATTTCTATTCCAGATATTGGACCTACAACACAAAACCATCTTAATAAGACTTTTTCCATATATATCTAAAACAAAACTTAAGAAAGTCTATGTGGAGGCACTTAATACAAGGTTCAACAATAAAGATTGAATTTTTACTATGCTGCCACCGAAATTGAACGAAGATTTTTTTTGAAAGATAATATGACTTTATTTTAACAATCAAATAAAAGCGAAATATTAATATGAGCCTCGTTAAAAAATCTCCTTAAACCTAAATGGAAGAACATGAGTGCTACCACCGAATTTGAACGAAGAAAATTTGAGATTTTTACTAAAAGTTTTTTTCTTTAAATTAAAAACTTAGACAAAAATCACAAACAAAATTGAAAAAAATGTGAAAATTTTAAGTTGGTAGTAATTGATGGAGATGGATTTAAAAGAAGAGCTGAACTAAAATACTTACAAAAGAGATAGGCAAATTGATTAGTCATCACATGAGAAAGATAAAGAGAGAAACTGAGAGTTCTGGTTGTAATGGAGTCTCAACGAGCTGGAAAGATAAGGCTTGGTCATGGACCATGGCGGAAGATACAGTAGAAGGGTGTAGGTTAGGTAGAGGAGAAATTTTGGAAGATAAGTTGATTTTATGTTTTTTATTTGAAAATAGGTGAAAAAAATGAACTTTCAAAAATTCATGAGTTTAAATTAGAAATTAATCATTTTTTTATGTGTTACATTAATAGTCTAACGGAGGTGAACATCCGAATGATGAAAATATTATTACCGAAAACATAAACGACCAAAATATTATTTTTTTTAAAAATTATTGATAAAAACAAAAAAAAATCATCCGTGTATTCTAACCATAATTTTATTATCATTTAATTTATAATCTTACAATTCCTAAACAGACTACATATGACATTGGAAGAAAAAAGATTATGACAAATTTTATGCTTTTGGGGTCTAAATCTAAGGGTGTAAATAAATAAAACGTTCGATGAATTGGTCGAAAACTGTTTTTGTAACATTTATTTATGTTCGTTTATTAAGCTAAATAAACGAGTATGAATAAATTTTTTATGTTCATTTAATAAACGAATGTAGATGAATAGAAGTGTATTTGGCTCTTTTATGTTCACAAATAAATTTGTTTGAAAGTTTGTTTATTAACTCATTTATCGGGTCGTTTATAAGCTTGTTTATTGACTTGTTTGCCCGGTTTCTTTTTTTTTTTTACATTTTAAATATTGATAAAGACGTGAACTAAATTGTACACATGATAAACTTTGGAGTTTAAACAGTGAAGCTTAAGGACTAGTGATGTAACTTTATCATTTTTCTTTGACTTGCAAATAAAAACGTAAAAAGAGTCCACGAAGGCACAAATGTTAAACGATCATGTTGATGAACGCTTTCGAAAATAAACAAACGAACACGATATCAAAATTTTAAACAATTACGAACACTTTTAAAAATAAACAAATAAATACAACTTTATTAATTAAAGCTCCATTCATTTGCACCTATATCCAAACCCAACCCCTCGGCGCAGCCCCTACATGGAAGTCAATTCCCACCAACACAATGACAGGTACTCTGGACCACTATGTGCGACCTATGCTGCGTCCGATTGTTCTAGATTACGGTTGCATACAAATAAATAAGTCTTAAACCCAAAAGTCAACTTTTTACCCCAAATTTCTTCTGCTCAGCAAATTTGACCACGTTTCTCTTGCGTGATCAATATTGCTTTGGGTTTGATTAGTACTACCAAGGTGAAATCAACTCGATGTATAATGAATAGAAATCCATCTCTTTTTTTCTCTTTTAATGTCCACATATTTAAAAATTAGGTTTAGAATTTAAAAAAATTGATATAATATATATTTTTAAAGTTTAGAATTTAAGATTTAAAATTTAAAGTTAATATTTAAAATTTAATTTTTTTAGTGTTTAGGTATAGAAACAGTAAAGCTTGGAATGAAGAACAGCATGAGCGACCGCACAAGGCTCCACCTTTTACCTTCATAATTGTATAGACATTTTAAGTTAACACGGTAAATTAGTGATCGTCACTTATTATATAATAGTATTAATAATGTTTTCTTAACAAAATAATAAAAATAATATATTTTTATATATTTTAATTAGATTTTTATAATTTATTAATAAAATATTAAATTAATTATTTAAAATAATATACTAACATATTTTTGTTCTATATGGTCTGAGATGACACTGCATAGAGAAAAAAAAAACAGAAAATGAGTAGAAAATTTTGTTCAGGTGTAATATGTTTTGGAGAATAAACTATTTAAACATGTAAAGGTTTTCTCTCATCAATCACTCTAAAGTTTGAAGCACAAGCTTTCATCTTAAACAATTTGTAGAGAAGATGACAGGAACGTGGATATTAACTTGGATTCTCATCGTCTTCCTCTCCACGGTTGCCGTGCAGAGCCAATACTACTCCAACAGCCGGCCATATGATCCCAAGCCGGAGAAGGTCACCGATCTCCACTTCTTTTTTCACGAATATGTCGGCGGTCAGAACCCAACGTCAGTGCTGCTAGCCCAAGCTAACATCACAAGCAACAACTCAACAGTGCCATTTGGCACCTTATATGCCGTCGATGATCCCCTCAGGACAGGTCCTGAGCCTGAGTCGGAGGAGATTGGGAATGCTCAGGGACTTTTGGTTGTCGCCGGCATAAATTCGACGGCCGCGGTGACGTACTTAGATTTTGCATTTACTACGGTCGAGTTTAACGGCAGCTCTTTAAGTTTGTTTTCAAGGAATCCGATAATATGGGCTGAACGTGAGCTTTCGGTGGTCGGAGGAAAAGGAAAATTCAGGATGGCAAAAGGGTTTGCACTAATTAACCCTTACTTTATGAATGCGACCGCCGCCATACACGAGTTTAATGTGACTGTAATTCATTACTGAGATTGTGAAAAACTCATGATTTTGCTCCACTTTATTAGAATAAACGTATTATGAGAATTTTAATACGCCGATTTGATTTCTTATAAAAAGATATATTTCTTGCAATTTTTTTCATAACAATCAATATTTAAGTTATTGTTCGATTAATTTGAATTATATATTACAGAGATTTAATGTAAGAGTGACACTTCCAACCTAATTTATTTTTTTCACAATGTCAAAATTTGAATCCAAAATTTTACTTAATTATCTAACACCCCATTTCATTAAACAAAGTAATAACTTGTTCAGTCAACAATCTTTAAAGCATGTGTTAAAAGTTCTTAATTAATACCCTCTTATCTCCTATAGATTGTAAGTTCAATATCCATTACCAATAAATTTCTCCTTCTTTCTCCTAAATAGAATTTGTTCAATATATATATATATAGTTTTTCTTTCTTCTTTTCTTCGTTTTTTTGGCCATTCTAGGGTCAAATTCAAGGAGAAATAGACAAATTGTTCAACTTTATTATTTGTTTAAAATTAGAATAGTAAATGAGATACTTAACGTTACAATCCATTTTGAGTTTAATTGCGGATTTAGTTCGATCATTATTGAGTAAGCTCGAATCTAAATTAAATATCATAAAACTCAATTCAAATAACACACGAGTTTAATCAAACTTTTTTATTTCTAATATATTTTAAATATTGATTTACTATTTTACCCGTAATATACGCATAATTATGGATCTTATGATAAATATTTTGTTATCCTTTTCAGAAAGGGTGTATACTTGATGAGTTCAGTTTTTTTTGGTTGATTCAGATTTTATGTATCAATTACCAAATAAATTACTTTAAGTCATCAAGTTTGAAATATCAGT
This sequence comes from Hibiscus mutabilis, assembly GCA_019671005.1. Classification (NCBI taxonomy): domain Eukaryota; kingdom Viridiplantae; phylum Streptophyta; class Magnoliopsida; order Malvales; family Malvaceae; genus Hibiscus; species Hibiscus mutabilis. The sequence goes on along the minus strand of CM033748.1, from coordinate 13,854,095 downwards.
ACTTCGTTATATGCATCGATACTCGTAGTGAATATCAATATTGAAGGGAAGATTTTTTTTTTTTAAACCACATGAATATTGATACTATAAAATTGAGTATCGATGTTCCCCTAAAATTTCTTTGATCTTGTTATTTGTTCTTGCAATACCATTACGATTTGAATGAGTGTCAATAGTCATGCCCAAAAAATCCATAATTTTTTCATGCTAGTCGTTAAAACACCAAACATACACATATTGTCAATAAACAAAACAACATACTTATATTTTAAAGAACTCATGTCAACATACACCCCGAATTTTAGATCGTTACAATTATTCAACCACCTAATTTATTTATGTGCATGCCACGCATTTAACACTTCAATAATTCTTAAAACAAAATTATGAAGCTTTCGAACGTCATTCTTTTCACCCCAAGGAAAATAAACTCCATTATAAATGTTTTGGACACGGTATCCAGTAAGAATTTGATTGTCCATCTTTCAGTGATAATTATATATTGACTCAAATTATAATAAAAAAATTAAATTAGATTTTTGTCGTACCCAAATTTTGACCGGGTCAAAATAAATAAATAAATATAAATAATATAAAAATAATAAATAAATATATAAAGCCCAAAATAAATAAAGTTTACGGTCCATATTTTACAACATTCATTACAAAAACCTTCAAACCCAAATTACAAAGCCCATTTATATCCCTAAATTCTAAAAGACCCTATCCAATTCGGTATAAGCCCAAGAAAACACAATTGTGTTTCTTTTTGCCACCCAAATTTGCCATGTGGCACACTGCCGTTGGCCCATTGGTGTTTCACCCGGATTAAACCCCAGCTCAGACCAGCTGTCAACAGCTTAATGGCTGTGACATTAGCCATTATCCCCGTTATAAATACCCTGCAGAGAGAGAAAATGGTTAATTAATGAGGGTAATAATTAAGGAAACCATTATAGCAATAATTGAAGAGAGAAGGAAGTGGAGAAGTTACCTGAGTAGCTGAGGAGACTCTGGAATTTCGAAGGTCGCCGGAATCAGACACCGAAATAGTGAAGCTGTCATCGAAAATACACCGGGAGGTATATTTTCCACCCTATACTTTATTTACCTGCAAAGACATATAAAATAAGTTAGATCTGAGTTTAAAAATATAAAACAGTAACTGAAATCAAACCTAGATCTAAAAATTAAACAAATTATAGTGAGATTTGAGGCTTATCTTGAGTTGATCGGAGAGGTTTTGAGTGGTCATAGAAGTGTATTAAGGTCTCAGAATGAGTTGAAAATGATAGTTTTAGTGAGATTATGGGTAGATCTAGGGGAAGAAGGGAGATCCTGACGAATCGGGTAGGTGGATAGATCAGAAAAAATGGAGTTTTTTTGAAGTTTTAGGGTTTTAGGCGGCAGCGAAAATCGCCTCGCGACGGTGATCGGTCGTCGGAAAAGAACCAGACGGTGGCCGAGAATTTAGGTTTGGTTGGAGGGGATGACTGGAGATGACCGCCGGCGACCGTTGAACAGGCCAGAGAGTTTGAATGGTGGTGGCCCTAGTTTTAAGAGTGACAGCCAGGGAGGAGTTTGGCCAGAGTCCAGGGTTTCAAACGATTTAGGAAGAACAGTTAGGAACTCATGTTGGATTTTATGGCTTTTGATCGAAAATAAACATGATTAAGGAGAGTTTGGGTGTTTGTATGGATTGAATGAGATTTTAGGTTGAATGAGTGAAGAACATTGAGTGGATTTTAGGGTTTTGATCGAAGAGAAACATAGAATCAAAGTGTTTGGGTGTTCATGGCAGATCAAATAGGTTTTTTTGGGCTGAATGTATGAAGAATTGATATGAACAATGGTGTTTTGATCGAAATAACATGGGTTTTCTGGGTATTGGGAAGTTTGTGTTGAGTGAGAGAGATAGAGTGGATTTGAAGAGATAGTGTGTGTTTTGGGATTATGGCTGAGTTCAGCTCGGGTCGAGGCTACTTAAGCCTGAGTCAACACGGTGCCGTTTTGGCACCGGGTTAAAATAACCTGCGTGTTGTATTCGGGTCAACCCAGAGTCCGCGTGTTTCTAAACGGATACTATTTGGTTTTTTTCCAAAGCTTTGAATTCATTCAATTTAGCCCCCATGCCCTCTTAAATTGACCTCTCAGCCTTGCTATTCTCTCAATTTAGTCCTCAAACCCTATTAATTATACCCCCTTAGGTTTGAATTCTTGCAAGTGGGCCATAGATATTTTGTAATTGGGCTTTAGATTCTGTAAATGTTACAATTTAGTCCTCATATTAATAAAAATCAATTTAGTGTTCATTTTTATTTTAATTAATTATTTAATTGTTTTATTAAATGCAATTAATTTATATGTGTGATGCATGTTTTAAATTAGGCATATAGAATTAAATGTTAGATAATTAAATACACATAGTCTAGTTAATTAGTTAGAGCCTTCCCTAGGGTTCTCTAATTAGGATTCAATAATTGAATTAGGTAAGATAATTGTAGTAATTAAAAATATACTAAATATAAACTTTAAAATCTTAATTTGGATGGTGTTTCATTGTTTACAATGGGGTGTTATCTCAACATGGATTTTAATGAATATATTTAATATATTACACTTATAATTGGAAATCAAATTAGTTCTTTCAAATAACAATAATTATTAATACATTGTAGTTAATTAAATGTATATCGAATAGAATCTCTGAGGTTCAAATCTGGATGGTGTTCCATTGTTTACAATGGGGTGTTATCTCAGCCTAGGTCATAAAGGTGTATATTCGATATACATTTTCGCTTATAACTAAATAATAAATTGTTAGAGCCTTAATTAGGACTGGAACTTTAATAAATTAGAAAGATTAATTAATTAGGAATATGATTAGTTTAAAGGCATTAAATATATGGAAGGTGTTCATGAAAATGGCATTTTCTCATAAAAGTCATTAAACTAATTAATATTCATAGTTTTAAACAACTAATTAATTAGAGCTTTTTAGGATTAATACGTAAAACTAACAAGACAATAAAATATCATTCATTAAAAACCTTTTATGTTAGAAATTCATTTTTTAAATACGAATAGGGGTGCCACTTAATGGGGTGCTTTTAATCTCGTATTCGAATAAAATAAATTTCCTTATAAAAGGATATCTACATTTAGAATTTAAATTTAATTAATAATTATGGGATAAATTAAATTCAAATTATTATTCGAAATGCCACGTAAAATTAAAGGTACCGATAACGGGCGTTCGTAGGGGTGCTAATCCTTCCCTACACGTAACCAACTCCCGAACCCAATTTTTAAGACAAAATCTCTGGTTTGTTTTTCGGTATTCGGTCTACCTCGAAGTGATCGGTGGCGACTGCAAAATGTTTTTCAAGGATAAATAAAGGAAATTCTATTTAATACGAAAACCCTAAAATTTCAAGATTAAATAAAAAAGGCCAGAAAACCCTAATTTTCCAAAAGATCGATCGTTAAGCTATTTTTACACGTCCCGATTTTCAAAAAAGCGATCACGACAGCTTGGCGACTCCGCTGGAGATTTTAAAAATAGAGAGTCAGGCCTAATTAATTTTACATGGCATTTTGGATAATAATTTGAATTTAATTTTTCCTATAATTATTGGATGAATTTTCTGGAAAAATGCTGGTAGTTTTTTCTTGTATGATATAAATTGTCATTTATGCGTAGTAAGCCTTATACCCGGGCTTTTCACCCTTAAGTAGGAGTGAGGCATGATCTTACGTGAGTTATTCAACTCCGTGATCGGGTTTTGTCCTCTTTATGGTATATCAACCTTATACACCGTGAGGTTACGCCTTCGCTATAAGGGGTCGTATATTCCCGAATTGATGTATTACTAGTCCAGTAACGACAGTTCGGGTACCCAGAGTCTAGATCAAAACCTACATGTGGTAATAGAAGCCTACCCCACTAGAGCCAAACAGAGACCTAGAATAGGGTTCTGCTGATTTAAATTCATTTCTCTGGTTACTCTTGTGTGCAAAATAAATTGTTCTCTGGTTAATTTTATGCAATATAAATTGTTTTACTTTACAACAATTATTTTTGCTTACAACATTACTCCACTGTACTAACATAGTTCTTTTTTCTTTTTGTTTTTGTTATATGTTTTTGCATCATAATTCATATGGGTATTAAGTTTGCAGTCATTCGAATAAGAAATGTCTCATACAACTGAAAGGTCCGATAGATAGGGAGAGGATAATACCGCAGTCTGGACATGTTCAGAGGAAACCCAGTTTGTTAAGGGAGACAATATTAGGGAGATTATGTATCACGAACTAAAGAGAATGCTAGAAAGAATTCAAGACAAAATAGCTATTTATCGAAACTCAAGAGGATGTGGGAACAATGGGACGAAACTATGAAGAAAGATTTTTAGTAAGAGTTTGGGGACATAGTAATGTTGTTGGATGTTCCAGTTGACCGATGATTAATTAGAGCTATGATGCAGTATTGGAATCTGGCCTATAATTGTTTCACATTCAGAGAAGTGGATATGACACCGACGCTGGAAGAATTCGAGGCTTTATTGCATTGCTCGAAATTTGGAAAAGACAATATTTACACAAGACCCCTTAACAGCTCAACCTTTAGAAAAAAGTTGAAAATGGTCACCGGGAAAGATGAGGTTGGGTTTAACGGAAAATTAAAGCACAAGGGGAATGATGAAATAACCGAGGATAATGAACGTATTCATTGAGAGGTAATTAAGGAACTAATTTTAACAAGTGATAAACTTGAGAGAAAGAGAAGTTTGTATGCCTTGTGTATTTATGGATCCGTCAACCCTAGGATTGTTTGAGCAATTAAAGAACGGGGTAAATCTGGTACCAACAATTTTGTCCGAAACATACAGAACATTGACTGCTTGTAGAAGAGCGGAAGAAGGAAAATTTTGGGGTTGTGTTCAACTGTTAGAGGTATGGTTTTGAGGTCACAGATGGGTTGTACCTTATAGGGCCTGTAGATTTTGCACTGATTATTCACCATTAGAGGAGCATCTAGCAGCTTGCCCGATTGAAAAAATGATGGAAGAACAATGGAAAGAGCATCGGTTGAACATGAAAGATTTATAGATTTTGGAAATCCTCTTGGCTGAATTTAGTTAGTTATCATGTACCGAGGTGGGAAGTTTGATTGGGTTCCTTTACCTAGAGTTTAGGGATGAATAACCTATTACCCATTGTTAGTATCTCGACAGTTCAGATCAAGATAATTTATTCCTGCTACTACTGGCATAGAAGAATTCGAGTACATGCATAAGACAGAAGGTTATAAGACGAAGATAAATGACATTGTAATGGCATGGGAAACGCCAAGGAGAGTGAAGCTTCAGGACATATTAGAGGTCATGCAAAATTATACACAATGGAAGACTCAAAGGGTTAATGATGGCCTTCAACAGAACGAAGTCAATAATGTTGGTCTGATCAACAAACGTATGAGAGATAAACCCTCAGTAGTGGAGAAATTGAAACATGATCACGAGAAAGAGTTAAAGGGATACGAGAAGCAAATTGAAGAATTGAAACAAAAGTTATCCATGACATCGTTAGAGGTTGATGTTCAAAAAGGTAAGAAAAAAGAGTTTTATGAACATAATCGAAACTCAACCAAGAATTGAAAGATTTAAAAGAAACCCATTTAGAATGCAAAAAAAATTAGAAGGGAAATACGAGCATGATGATTAGTGATTTGTCAGAACAATTAGATAGGGTTATGAAGGAGAGAAATGATTATAAGAGAATGTATGAAGATTATACAAAATCTTCCAAGAAAAGGATCCAAGACTTGAAGGAATTATATGATCGTGCTAAAAAGAAGCAAGAGGAAAAAGAGATGTAAAATTTAGAGTTGTTGGCTCAGAATGCATAACTAGGAGGACAAAATAAAAAACTGAGGGTTCAGATATCGTAAATGGAACAAGTGCTTACATGATATTACAACAAGGGAAGAGATGCTGCGGATGAAGAGAAGAAAGAGCTGAAGGGAAGGGTGGCTGAATTAGAGAATACAGTTTAGAACTTAAATGGAAAGATTGCAAGCTTTGAAGGTGCGTTATATCAAGAAAGTGGAGCATGGAAACAGAAGTAAGCAACAGCTCAGCATACAATTTAGGAACAAAATAATGAACTGGTTATCTTCAAAGGACGAGTAAGGGGCATTGCTCAATATGTTCAGATATTGTCAAATGATGCTGCCAGTTTGCTGCAACGCCCAGACATTGATTTAGAGCTTGAAGAAAGGATAGTTCGGATGTTGAACGAGATAGTTAATCTAGGAGTTAGAGCTAGTAGTTGTTTGTAGTTGAGATTATCCATTCCTTGTATTCAACTTTTCCCAGTTAAAAGGATGTTTTTCTAAAGATTTATCTTTGAGCTTAATACCCGTAATTCATTCATACATTCATGCATTCATGCATTCATGCATCCATTCATATAGCAACATATCATATTAATTTATTATTAATAAATGTTTTAATAAAGAAAGGTTTTATGGCAGTTTGTTTTAGAATCCAATCATTTTGCATTCATACGGAACCCGTTTACGCTCCAAGGCCATGGCTATTGAAGATAGAGTTGCTAGACTCGAAAATGATCGTGTTGAAGTTCAGAATAGGTTCTATAGGATTGAGCAATCCATGAGGGATCACTTTGCTCAGACATAGAGGGACATCATCAATTACTTGACTGCCTTGCTAGGACCAAAAGAATCTGGCAAGGGCAAAGCGCAATAAGTTACCATCGATGGCGTGAATGATCAGATTGACAATACATCTCATATGAAGGAGCATCCTGAAGGACCATCTCCTGTGAAGAAGGTCCAAATTAATTTGGTCGAGCAACCGCTAGTCATCCAGTCCACATTGGAGCAAACTTTGAAGCGGTGATGAAGTGCCAGATCTGAATATGGTCAACGAGATCGGGAGGATTTGCATTGAGTTTGAAAGGAGTTATGAAGAACGCTGCAAGGCTTTAGAGGATAGGTTGCTAGAAAAAATGGGTAATCGGGGACCTAGTGCTGCAGATCTGAGCTTGATTGATGATTTGATCCTCCCGCCTAAATTTAAGGCACCTGATTTTGAAAAGTATGACGGGACTACCTGTCCTAAAGCACATCTTACCATGTATTGTCACAAAATGGCTGCTCATTTGAAGGATGAGAAGTTGTTGATTCATTACTTTCTGGATAGTTTAACGGGTTCAGCGGCACGTTGGTATGCACAATTAAGTTGAGTTAACATTAAGTCTTGGTAAGACCTTTCTGGTACTTTTAATGAGCAGTATAAACATGTAACTGAAATGATTCCTAGTCAAGTCATGTTGCAGACCATGGAATAGAAACCGACTGAGATATTTCGTCAATATGTATAGAGGTGGAGATAAGTGGCAGCGCAAGTACAATCAGCATTGATGGAAAGTGAAGTGAATCATATGTTCATAAACACTTTGGAGGGACAACTTTTTGAATGTTTGATTGGGATTGCAACTCATAACTTTGTTGATATGGTGATGACTGGTGAGTTGATCGAACCATCAATCAAGAGTGGAAGACTAGAAAGTGGAGAAAGCTCTCGCAAAAACTTTAAGAAAATAGATAATGAGGTGAATAACACGAGTGCTTACGAGGCTCTGAAGAATGTCACAATTTCATCGGCTGGTGCGTCAGAGAGTTCACAGAATTCAAACGGGAAATATTTTCAGGGCTCGAGGAATGACCGGATGAATTTTACACTTCTACTAATATCATATACCGAACTGTATCCACAGTTGTTTGATGCGGATTTGGTAAGACCATATTATCTTACACCACTTTAGCCTCCATATCCTCCATGGTATGACCCAAAGGCTTATTGTGAATATCATGTTGAGATCCCGGGGCATATAATTGAAAATTACATAACATTTAAAAAGGTGGTCCATAATCTGGTGAACACTGATGTGTTAAAATTTGATGAGCCCAATATAGCGGCTAATCCTTTGCAAATCATAGAGGACGAGGATTGAATGTAATTGAAGAGGACGATAAGGCTAAGCGGTTAAAGACGGATGTATCTAAAATTAGTTCCCCTCTGAAATGGGTATTTGAGCAGTTATTTAATGCTGAGATGATACAGATAGACGTAAAGACTGGAAAAGAGGTAGAATCGGATGTTTATTATGAATATCATTAAGAAGTTGGTCATGAAATTCAACAATGTGCTAAATTTAGATGTTTGGTCCAGATGATGATGGATAATAAGGAAATCAAATTTTTTGAGAAAACGGGTGAAAGAAAAGAAGTAGAAGTGTGTATCTTTGAAAGTTCTGGAAGCAGGTATGGGGTGAATAGACCGTTGATTATTGTAGATAGGCCCAAAGTTGGAAATACCTTGGTAATGTAAAACCGATGGCAACTCCTAAGGTTTTGATCTCTCCCCCAGCACCGTTTGCATTCAAGGACACTCGAAGGGTCCCATAGAATTATACGGCTAATGTGACAACACCCGAAGGGTCAAAGTCTCAGGAGATGACAAAGGTGTCGGAAGAAACGGGAAAAGTGGAAAAGTTTGATGGATAAATAGTGAATGAAGTTGGGCATTTTACTAGAAGTGGGAGATGCTATTCTCCATAAATTTCTAAAAACTCTGAAAAAGAAAAAACAAAAGTTCCAATGATGCCAAAAAGGATATTTGGTGAAGAACCAACACCAAAAATAAATGAGCCCGTCATTGAGGAGCAGGCCCAAGAGTTTTTAAAATTTTAAAACACAGTGAGTACAACATTGTTGAGCAGTTAAAGAGACAACAAGCTAGAATCTCTATCCTTGAACTATTGCTAAGTTTAGAAGGGTACCGCAATGCTTTGATTAAGGTGCTCAATCAGACTTTTGTTCCGAATAATATATCGGTGCATAAGCTGGACAGCATTGTGAATCACATAAATACGGACACAATTATATTACCTTTAGTGATGATGAGATTCCAAAGGGGGGATGGGGTCTATCAAAGCCTTAAACATCACAACTCATTGTAAGAGGCATGTTCTTCCCGGAGTGTTGGTAGATAATGGATCGGCCCTGAATGTTTTACCCATGGCTACTTTGTAAAGGCTACCAATTGATGATTCTCATATGAAGACATACAAGAATACAATGAGGGCTTTTGATGGAACAACTTGGGAGGTTTTAGGAAAAATTTAAGTACTACTGTTAATTGGTCCTGCGATTTACAATGTTGACTTTATTATCATGGATATAAAGCTGACCTACAATTGTTTGCTGGGAAGACCCTGGATACATTATGCTGGTGTAGTACCATCGTCCTTACACCAAAAGTAAAATTTGTGATAGAAAGGAAGTTAGTGAGTATTTGAACTAAAGAATACATTATTGTATTAGTGTCTACCAAAGCACCTTACATTGAGACGGATATAAGTGCTCTAGAATGTTCATTATGAGATTTGGAATTCATAAATGCAACTTTTGTCCCCGAAGAGAAGCTAATACCTTGCCCAAAGTTGTCAAACTGCACTAAGATTATTATTCGTGAGGTACTTGGCAGAGGAGAAAAGGTTGGAAAAGGACTCGAGAAAAATTTGTAGGGTTGTCCACATCCCAAATCTGTTGAGATGAAGAGAGATCATTTTGGCCTTGGTTTCAAACCAAATATTCAATAGAGGAAGCAAGAGTTGAAAAGGAATAAAGATCGAATGAGAGACCATTTCTTGGGAACTGAGACTATATGGGAGCCTATGTTCTTTCCTGACTTGGCAAGCATCTTCAAGTCACATGGGTTCATCAATGTGGAAAAGCAATTGGAGAAAGATTCCAGAGACCCGATCTCAGGAAGATGAAATCTTTGAAAACAAGGCCACATCAATGGCGTGTTTGAAGGATCCCAGCCTGACAAGTTTCTGGAGGGAATACGCCCATACTTTCCTGGTGAAGCCTTGAACAATTGGACCTCAGAAGATCTGCCCTTAGTCTTTAAGAATAAAACAGAGTAAATGTCAAGAACCACCTCATGCTTTTGCCCGCAAGTATGAGGGATTATCTGTAAATGGCTATTATACAAGTTTACTTTCAATAAAGTTGTTTTCATTGTGATTCTCAAATGGCAAACATGTTTCTTGCTTTTTCACATCCTTTCCAAATATATTATTTTCTTGCAGGTCTTCAGCTATTAATTGTATGAATGATTTTGTACCTGATCCCAAACTAGACCTTGAACGGCCAGAGTGTTCAGTGGAAGTCAATGAGGTTGAGGATGAGACAGAATGTGAAATCCCTGATGAATTATCGAGGTTGGTAGAAAAGGAGGATAAATAGATCTTACCTTATAAAGAAGAGATAGAAATCCTGAATTTGGGTACAGAGGAAGTTAAGAAGGAAGTGAAGATTTGCGTCGTTTTCTCATCAGAAATAAAACAAAAGCTGGTAGATCTGTTGCGAGAATTAAAGGATGTTTTCGCTTAGTCTTATCAAGATATGCCAGGACTGGATACAGATATTATGGTACATAAGCTGCCAATAAGACCATAATGTAAACCGGTTCAACAGAAGCTTAGAAGATTGAGACCGAAAATGGTACTAAAAATCAAGGAAGAGGTACAGAAACAAATTGACGCTGGTTTTTTTAAAGTGGCACAGTATCCAGAATGGGTGACCAATATTGTTCCAGTACCAAAGAAAGATGGTAAAGTGTGTACGTGTGTTGTTTACAGAGATTTGAATAGAGCAAGTCCAAAAGATAATTTCCCACTGCCTCATATAGATATTCTGGTGGATAATACATCAGGTCATTCTTGGTTTTCCTTCGTGGATGGATTTTCTGGATACAATCAAATAAATATGGACCTTGAAGACATGGATAAAACGACATTTATAACCTTGTAGGGCACATGTTATTACAAGGTAATGCCTTTTGGACTAAAGGATGTTGGGGCAACGTACCAACGAGCCATGGTGACTCTTTTTCATGACATGATGCACAAGGAAATTGAAGTGTACGTGGATGACATGATTGCCAAGTCCCAGACCGAAGATGGACATATTAAGAATTTGAGGAAATTGTTCCAAAGACTGAGAAAGTACCATTTGAAACTCAATCCAAACAAGTTCATTTTTGGGGTATCATCTGGGAAGCTCCTAGGCTTTGTGGTTAGCAGAAGAAGAATCAAAATTGATCCAGACAAAGTGAAGGCGATTCAAAATTTTCTACCTCCGAGTTCACAAAAAGAAGGATTCTTAGGGAGATTGAATTACATTTATCGGTTTATTTCTCAATTAACTGATAAATGTGATCCAATTTTCAAGCTGTTATGAAAGAACAATCCTTGTGAATAGGATGAAGAATGTCAAGAAACATTTGACAAGATAAAGAAATACATGATAAATGCTCCAATTTTGGTAGCACTGGTTCCAAGCAGACCATTTATTCTCTACTTGACTATTCATGAGAATTTGATGGGTTGTGTACTAGGGTAACATGATGATACAAGAATAAAAGAAAGAGTCATATATTATCTAAGTAAGAAGTTCACAAAGTGTGAAGTATGGTACCCGCCAATTCAAAAGTTATGTTGTGCTTTGATTTGGGTAACTCGTAGACTTAGACAATACATGTTATACCACACAACTTGGTTGATATCCCATCTTGATCCATTTAAGTTCTTGATGGAAGCACCAGCCTTGAAATGAAGATTGGCTCGATGGCAAATGTTATTGTCAGAATTTGATATTGTGTATGTAAACCAAAAAGCAATAAAAGGAAGTACAATAGCAGATTTCTTGGCTAGTCGCGCTTCAGAATACTATGAGCCCCTGAGTTTTGATTTCTTTGATGAAGATGTGATGAATAATTCTTCTAAAGAACAGGGAACAATAGAGAATGATGCTTGGAAATTATATTTCGATTGAGTAGTTAATGCCTTGGGACGTGGAATTGGAGTAGTGTTGATCTCTTCGGATACTACACATTATCCTTTCACAAGTAAACTAGAATTTTTGTGCACTAACAACATGGCAAAATATGAGGGTTGTGTTATGGGTTTACGAGCAGCTATTGAAAAAAAATAGAGATTCTGAAGGTATATGGAGACTCTGCACTAGTGATCTATCAACTTCATGAAGAGTATGAAACAAAGGATGCAAAGTTGATTGAATATAGAAAATTGATTCTTGAGTTGATGAAAAAGTTTAAAGAAATCACTTTTACATATCTTCCTAGAGAAGATAATCAAATGGCATGCCTTAGCTACATTAGCTTCGGTGTTTCTAGCGAATAAACCCGGAGATATGGTGCCAATTCAAATGCAGGGTTATGAAACTTATGATCATTGCTGCAACAACATAGAAGAAGAGGCATATGGAAACCCATGGTATTATGACATCTTACAGTACATCAAGTCCCAGACTTATCCTAATAGGGTGAATGATGTTTATAAAAGGACAATCAGAAGAATGACTGCAAATATGTGCTTGATGGTGAAATCATATACAAAAGAAGCAAAGATCAAATATTGGTAAGATGTGTTGATGCTCGAGAAGCTAGAAGTATCTTAGCCGAAGTGCATGATGGAATATGTGGGATACATGCCATTGGTTTTGAAATAGCCCAAAAAATCATGAGGTATGGGTATTATTGGTCAACTATGGAAGGGGACTGCATTGAGTATGCTAAGAAATGTCACAAGTGTCAGATATATGCAGACAAAATTAATTCCCCTCTAGTACCTCTTCATACAATGAATTCACCGTGGCCTTTTACAGTCTGGGGCATGGATGTCATCGGTCAGATTTACCCCAAAGCTTCTAATGGAAATCATTTTATTCTTTTGGCCATTGATTATTTTACCAAGTGGGTAGAAGCAGCCTTCTATGCCAATATTACTAGATCAACAGTCTGCAAGTTTTTGAAGAAAAAGATCATTTGTCGCTATGGATTACCTGAAAGAATCATTACCAACAACGCCACTAATTTCAATAACAAAGTGGTGACAGAGGTGTCCAAGCAATTTAAAATTCTACATCACAATTCTGTAGCCTATCACCCAAAGATGAATGGCGCGATAGAGGCAGCAAATAAGAATATTAAGAAAATAATAGCAAAGAAAACAAACACTTACAATGATTGGCATGAAAAGTTACCCTTTGCATTGTTTGCATATCGAACTTTAGTACAAACTTCTACCGGGGAAACACCGTATTCATTGGTTTACGAAATGGAGATAGTATTACCAATTGAGGTCAAAATTCCTTCTCTTCGAGTTTTGTCCGAAGAAAAGTTGGATAAAGCAGAATGGGTACAGGCTCTGTATGATCAATTAAATGTCATCAAAGAAAAGAGATTGAAAGCCATATGTCATAGTCAAATGTACTAGAAGATAATGATGCGGGCTTATGATAAGAAAGTTCGACCCAAAGAATTCTAAAAGAGGATAATCTAATACTAAAAAGATCTTGTCGATACATAAAGATTTTTATGGGAAATGGATGCCTAATTGGGAAGGACCGTATATTGTCAAAAAGGCCTTTTCCGGAGGGGCATTGATCTTAGCTAAAATTGATGGTGAAGAGTTGCACAAGCTAGTGAACTCAGATTTAGTTAAGAAATACTACGTCTGAAGAATAAAAAAGGATATTAAAAAAAGTGAAGTGAAAACTCGAAAAGGCGCTTCACAAAATGGAATAATCTTAGATGAAAACCCAAAAGGGCACCAAAGATTCAAAAAAAAGAAAAGAAAATAAAAAATAAGAAAATAAGAAAAAAAGGAAAAAGAGGGGTTCAAGATGAAAACTCGTAAAGAGCGTCTTGAAACCAAAGGAGGATCTGAGTTGAAAACCCCCAAAGGGCAGCTTAGATGGCTTATGATTAGGCATCCGGCAATTAAGACCTTTCAGGTACCAGTATTTTGGAAGAGATTTCACATCTGTAAACATTTCAACAATGTTGAAGTCTGTTGAACAAGGGCTCCAGTTCAAGGCTACGATTGGTTGAAAGGGTTGCTGAATTCTTCATGCTATGGATACTTGAAGACTTAACTTTGTTTCTTGTTTTGTTGTTTCTGTTTTCCATGACTTTTTTAAATCTTATGTATTTCAATCGATAAGTTTCAATCAAATTCATGAATTCTCTTTCGAGCTTTCTATTATTATTTCCAAAGCATCATGAAAGTAGATTAGCATGATTTATATAAAATCAGATGATTTCTTGGTATTACTATGTTATGAAGAATGCAGGTGAATCTTTACACTCTAGGTTATTGAAGATGAGTGTAAACGAAGATTGGGTGGAATGCTGTGCCAACAAAAATGGAGATGAAAATAAAAGTGCTTGAATCAGTCAACAGTTGAACAAGTTGTGATCGCAGAAAAAAATGAGAGGCAATACGAAAAAGGTGAAAACCTAAAAGGGTGCCTTAAAAAATAAAAAAGGTGAAAACCCGAAAGGGCGTTGAAAAAAGGGAAAAAAACAACAACAAACGAAAAAAACAAAACAAACAACAACAACAAAGTGAAAACCCGAAATGTCACTTTGAGAAAAGCAACCTAAAGTGAAAACCTGAAAGGGTGCTTTAGAGCACGGGACCAGGAAGTGCAAAAAGAGGGTCTGATGGCTAATTCAGAGTATGAGATAAAGTGTTAGAATATGTCAAAGATTGATAAAGAAACACAATCAAGCGGAGTTCGATGAGTTAATCAGAAAATAGAACCAGTTTTTGTTTCCCAGCGGATCATTGTTCATGCATCATATGTAGAAATTAGGGCCATATTAACCCTCAACAAAGCATCTTAATCTGTTTTGCCAGGGATTTACCAAGAATGAAGAACTCATAATGAGAAGAGTTCATTTCAGGATTCCTAATGAGAAGAATCCACTTAGCAAAGAATGAAGAACTCCTAATGAGAAGAGTTTGTTCCATGATTCCTAATGAGAAGAATTCGCTTAGCAAAGAATGAAGAGCTCATAATAAAAAGAGTTCTTTTCAGAATTCCTAATGAGAAGAATTCGCCCAGCAAAGAATGAAGAACTCATAATAAGAAGAGTTCATTCCAGAATTCCTAATGAGAATAATTCACCACAGAGTTCCTAATGAGAAGAACTCGTCTGATGAAGAAAGAAGAACTCATAATGAGAAGAGTTTGCCCTTTTAGAAGATGAAGAATTTCATAATGAGGAGAACAACTTCAGATTCCACAGTTTGGCAATTTCGAAATGAGAAGAACAGCTTCAAGCTTCGGTAGTTTAGGAGATGGCCAGCTGGTTCAAACAAAAATCGTGTATTTTCAGTCTTTACTCTATCCCTGTTTCACAGCAATGAGCAAAAAAGGGCAACTGTCATACCCGAATTTTGACCGGGTTAAATCAAATAAATAAATAAGTATAAATAATACAAAAGTAATAAATAAATATATAAAGCCCAAAATAAATAAAGTTTACAGTCCATATTTTACAACATTCATTACAAAAACCTTCAAACCCAAATTACAAAGCCCATTTATATCCCTAAATTCTAAAAGACCCTATCCAATTCGGTATAAGCCCAAGAAAACACAACTATGTTTCTTTTTGCCGCCCAAATTTACCACATGGAACTCTGCCGTTGGCCCATTGATGTTTCACCCAGATTAAACCCCAGCTTAGACCAGCTGTCGATAGCTTAATGGCTGTGATGTCAGCCATTATCCCGCTATAAATACCCTATAGAGAGAGAAAACGGTTAATTAATAAGGGTAATAATTAGGGAAATCATTACAGCAATAATTGAATAGAGAAGGAAGTATAGAAGTTACCTGAGAAGCTGAGAAGACTCTGGAATTCTGAAGGTCACCGGAATCAGACACCGAAATAGTAAAGCTGTCATCAGAAATACACGAAGAGGTATATTTTCCTACCTATACTTCATTTACCTACAAAGACACATAAAATAAGTTATATCTGAGTTTAAAAATATAAAACAGTAACTAAAATCAAACCTAGATCTAAAAATTAAACAAATTACTGTAAGATTTGAGGCTTATCTTGAGTTGATCAGAGAGGTTTTGAGTGGTCATCGGAGTGTATTAAGGTCTCAGAAGGAGTTGAAAATGATAGTTTTGGTGAGATTATGAGTAGATCTAGGGGAAGAACGGAGATCCTGACGGATCGGGTAAGTTAGGTGGATAAATTGAAAAAAAAATGGAGTTTTTTTTAGGTTTTAGGGTTTTTAGGCAGCGGCGAACTGTGGCCGAAAATCACCTCGCAGTGGTGACCGGTCGCTGGAGAAGAACCAGACGATGGCCGGGAATTTAGGTTTGGTCAGAGGGGATGATCGGAGACGACCGCCAGTGGCTGGCGTCGCCTCTAGCGGCCGACAAACAGGCCAAAGAGTTTGAGTGGAGGTGGCCCTAGATCTAAGGGTGGCAGCCAGGGAGGAGTTTGGCCGGAGTCAAGGGTTTCAAACGGTTTAGGAAGAATAGTTAGGAACTTAGGTTGGATTTTATGGCTTTTGATTGAAAAGAAACATGATTAAGGAGAGCTTGGGTGTTTGTATGGATTGAATGAGATTTTAGGTTGAATGAGTAAAGAACATTGAGTGGACTTTGGGGTTTTGATCGAAGAGAAACATATAATCAAAGTGTTTGGGTGTTCATGGCAGATCAAATAGGTTTTTTGGGTTGAATGTATGAAGAACAGATATGAACAAGGGTGTTTTGATCGAAATAACATGGGTTTTCTGGGTATTGGGAAGTTTGTGTTGAGAGAGTTTTGAGTGAGAGAGAGAGAATGGATCTGAAGAGAGAGTGTGTGTTTTGGGATTATGGCTAAGTTCAGCTCGGGTCTAGGCTATTTAAGCTCGAGTCAACACGGTGCCGTTTTGGAACCGGGTTAAAATAACCTGCGTGTTGTATTCGGGTCAACCCAGAGTCCACGTGTTTCTAAACGGATACTATTTGGTTTTTTCCCAAAGCTTTGAATTTATTCAATTTAGCCTCATGCCCTCTTAAATTGACATCTCAACTTTGCTACTCTCTCAATTTAGTCCTCAAACACTATAATTGTACCCCTTAGGTTTGAATTCTTGCAAGTGGGTCATTAGATATTTTGTAATTGGGCTTTAAATTATGTAAAAGTTACAATTTAGTCCTCATATTAATGAAAATCAATTTAGTGTTCATTTTGTTTTATTTTAATTAAATATTTAATTGTTTTATTAAATGCAATTAATTTATATCTGTGATGCATGTTTTAAATTAGGCATATAGAATTAAATGTTAGATAATTAAATACACCTAGTCTAGTTAATTAGTTAGAGCCTTCCCTAGGGTTATCTAATTATGATTCAATAATTGAATTAGGTAAGATAATTGTAGTAATTAAAAATATACTAAATATAAACTTTAAAATCCTAATTTGGATGGTGTTCCATTGTTAACAATGGGGTGCTATCTCAACATGGATTTTAATGAATATATTTAATATATTACACTTATAATTGGAAATCAAATTAGTTATTTAATTAACATTAATTATTAATACATTGTAGTTAATTAAATGTATATCGAATAGAATCTCTGAGGTTCAAATCTGGATGGTGTTCCATTGTTTACAATGGGGTGTTATATCAGCCTTAGTCATAAAGGTGTATATTCGATATACATTTTCACTTATAATCGAATAATAAATTGTTAGAGCCTTAATTAGGACTAGAACTTTAATAAATTAGAAAGATTAATTAATTAGGAATATGATTAGTTTAAAAGCTTTAAATATATGGAAGGTGTTCATGAAAATGACATTTTCTCATAAAAGCCATTAAACTAATTAATATTCATAGTTTTAAACAACTAATTAATTAGAGCTTTTTAGGATTAATACTTAAAATTAACAAGACAATAAAAATATCATTCATTAAAAACCTTTTAGGTTGGAAATTCATTTTTTAAATACGAATAGGGGTGCCACTTAATGGGGTGCTTCTAATCTCGTATTCGAATAAAATGAATTTCCTTATAAAATGATATTTGCATTCAGAATTTAAATTCAATTAATAATTATGGGTTAAATTAAATTCAAATTATTATTCGAAATGCCAAAATGCCACATAAAATTTAAGGTACCGATAACGGGCGTTCGTAGGGGTGCTAATCCTTCCCTACACGTAACCGACTCCCGAACCCAATTCTTAAGACATAATCTCAGGTTTGTTTTTCGGTGTCCGATCTACCTCGAAGTGATCGGTGGCGACCCCAAAATGTTTTTCAAGGATAAATAAAGGAAAATTCGATCTAATATGAAAACCCTAAATTTTCAAGATTAAATTAAAAATAGCCAGAAAACCCTAATTTTCCAAAAGATTAATCGTCAGGCTATTTTTACACGTCTCGATTTTCAGAAAAGCGGTCGCGACAATTTTATAATAATTTTAATGGTTGAAGATCAGTTAAGGATTAAATTTATTTAGATAAAAATTCTTTTCTTTTTGTTGTACAGAAACTTAGAAAAGAACTAGAGTTCTTCTTACAGCAAGCCTCTTACAAAATTAGGAGACGAATCAAATATGGTCTCACCAATATGTGGCCTTCGACAAACGGAAGCTAATGCATAGGAAACCTTATTTTGGTCCATGCGAATCAGCCTCAGACGTACCTCCCATCTGTACTAGATCATAGTACGCACAGAATCGACAATCACGCTTCCTCGAGGAGCCATCGAAGAATTTTGAACACCTCCGCCTTGTGCATTTCAACCTCCACCTGACGGAACCCTCGGTTCCATGCATGCTTTAAAAGATCATGCACCGCCCAGATCTCTGCCATAAGGACCGAACATTCCACTACAGGACGCTACATCATCTCCAACACGAACAGCCCCATCAGAGTTGGCTTTCACCCAACCCCGCTGTGGTTTGGTCCATACATTCGTATTGACACCAGCAGCCTCGAATCTACAGTCCTGGCATTATTAGCATCGGCTGACTTTAAATCAGCTTCAAAGCGAATGCACTCGAAGAAAACTGATTCGCTTTCTACAAAGGAGTCTTCAAACAATCTTTTGTGCCGATGAGTTCATAGCAGCCAACAAATGACAATTAAATATAAAGTATGTCTCAATTTTAAAATTAAGTATGTCCAAAAAGAATTCTTAATAATTAAGTTTGTTTTTTTATAAATATAAAGTATGCCATAATTTTAAAATTATGTGAGACAATTAATTGATAGAGATGTAATCCTTTGTATTATTTATGCAACTATTGAAATCTATGCGACTAAGATGAATTGAGAGATGTAATTCTTTTTTTGTTAACTATGCAAAAATTTACTACATAACCATAGGTAGCCATTTTCTAATTTAAATGACAAATTATTTTTTTCAACCCACGTATCACTATCAGACTTGTTATCTTATTTTTACGACGCAATTTATAAAGAAATGGAAATTAATCAAGATTTTTTGGGATTCCATTTTAGTTTTTGTCAGAAATGGTAAGTTGGTAACAGAAACCAGGGTTTTAATGTTTGAAATCCAGCACCTATTCTATTTAAGCTTGTCGCAATTTTTTTTAGGGTTTCGACCTATTTTTTTTTTATAAATTCAAAAACAACAGAGTCGCCACCAATCTTTTTATAAGGTTTGATTGGATCACCTAAAAACGGGTCATTTTAATAAAATATTTTTATTTTATTAAAACAACAGTTTTGGTCTGTAAAAAACACAAAAACAGGTTCGGGAGTCGGTTACGCGTGAGGAAGGGTTAGCAGCCCACAATGCCCAAAATTGATACCTAGCCGATTAGAAAATGTTTTAATGTCGGAATTTGCAAGGTAAAATAAAATTTAACTTATTTTCCATTTATGCATATGATTTTATTTTAACGGCCCCACCATCTAGAGAATGAACTCTAATCACCGCCAATATTTTTGGCGCTAACCCGCCATCTCCTTTTGGTAGGAGACCGCATTACTTATGTTTCACTTTTATTAACAAACAAATAGAGACAAATGGTGTGTTGAAATTTTATTATTATAAGTTGATAATTATTAACCCTAAAAATTGTCCAAGTAAATTTTACCTATTAGGATTCAAATATTATTAAGTGTCAATTATTAAATTTAAAATTTGTACCTAAAATTCTAGGTGAGTTTTATTTACAGGGTTCAAGTTTGGTTAAGTGGTTATTTATTAACTTTACAAGAAAGACTATTATAAAAGGAATCTAATTTAAAGACTCTATACAAGAATAAAACTTAGACTAAATGGACCTATACCTAAGGCTTTTGAGATTAGTCTAAAAAGTCATTATCATTTTAAAGATTTAAAAAAAATAAGTTAACTCAAAATAAGTGAAGATAAACAACATAAAATTAAATTGCAAGAAATTAAACATGTAAGATATTTTTTTAAAAAAGGGAAAATATAACATATAGTTTTCGAATAAAATGAATCACTTCTTCAATCGGGTCAACATTTAATCAATAAGCCGGATCATTTTTTTAGGAAAACAAATTAAAACTTAATTTAAAGAAAAGTTTAGTAATTGGAAAATTCAGACTAAAAAGGAAATAAAAAGTGATCATATTGAAAAACCATGAAAAATCGAGACCAAATTTTAAAGGAAATAGTGACAATTTTGAAAAGATTAAAAATATGGTATTATGCAGAATAAAAAAATGGGGCGGAGGGAATTTAATGAGTGTAACTAACCTATTTTATTTAAAAACATGTGGGTATAAAACCCACTTTTTACAAACATCTTTCACTTTTTCCTTTTAAAAATTTTGGATCAAAAATCTATTTCTAATTTTCTCTCAAATATTCACCCATATTCTTCATGGATGAAAAACATGAAGAACAAACCACCGCGTCGGCCGTCATCTGACGGCGATGGTCGGTCAAAAAATACCCCTTTTGAATTCGCTTTTTAAAATACCAAAATAGATTGAAAAAAAATTTCTCCCTTTTTTAAAAAAAATTCAAATCTCTCCCCCCACTTTAAAATTTCCAAAATCCGGCCACCACCTTTACTCAAATTCCGGCGACGGTGGTTCGATGCAAGGTAAGCACTATACCTCTATTTTGCATATTTAAAACATAAAATAGAAAAAAAGGTAAAGAATACCTAAAAAATGCTTGATTCTTGTATTCTTCTTGAACAATGCGTAGTACAATTTTTTTGTGTTTTTCCGTCGTAAATTATAAGGGATTTACAAGGGTTTATATAGGATTTTCACTACCATAATTATATAAAAAAACGGAAATAATCTCTAGAATTCGGGTGAAATTATTCCCCAAAATTTTGATTTGATTCATGCTTCCCCTTTCCAAACTTGACTGAAATCTGGTAATTTAGGGCTGCTCTTTCCATTTTGATTCGAATTAGATTGACCTCTCCCACTATTTCCTTCTTTATTTTTATTCGACTAATGCAACCTTCCTTTTTTGCTTGCACGTTTACCACCTTGCTTGCTTATTTTCCTTTTTCTTGCAGGTTGAAGCTACTGGAGAAACAATCACAAGGAAAGCAGTCGCGTGGAAATGGGGGGCGGTATGCAAGGGTGTGGCCTGACGCGTGGGGGCCTCACGCACATGTAGAGCTGGCTCTCTTCTTGATACAATCTGAACCGTTGGATCCTATTTGGATCCAACGTTTAATAATTGACTGCACATGGGGAAATAAAAAATTAATTAGGGTTTTTTATTTGAGCCAAATGGGTTTTTAGTAAAATGGACTCTTTTATTTCTTTTTTTGGGTTTTGTATCTAATAATAAGACTAGTTATTATATTATATATACATAATAATAGGAATAATATAATAAATAATAATAATAATAAAGAAAAAAATGGGTGAAAATTTAGTGACAACAGCTGTCCCTCTTTGCTTATTCTAGTGAAACATGGATAGAGCAAAGAATAAAAGGTAATGATTTTCACCGATCACAGACTCACTGTACATCAATACAAGATTCCATTCCTCTCGCGCCTGAACGGATAGGCAGGTTCTATTCTCCTCATGCTCGAATAGATAATCAATTATATTCTCCTCATGCCTGAATGGATAGGCATGTTCTATGCTCCTCGTGCTCGAATAAATAATCAATTCCATTCTCCTCATGCCCGAACGGATAGGTGGGTTCTATTCTCCTTATGCTCGAATAGATAAGCAGGTTCCATTCTCCTCATGCCTGAACGGATAGGTAGGTTCCATTCTCCTTATGCTTGAACGAATAGGCGGATTTCATTCTTCTTATGCCCGAACGAATAAGCATGTTCTATTCTCCTCATGCTCGAATAGATACACAATTCTATTCTCCTCATGTCTGAACGGATAAGCAATTTTCTCTTTTATCTTATTTTGTTTCAGTTTTTTTCTTCTTACTTCTTTGCGCATTTACTTACTCAGTCCAGATAGACAACTATGCTAGTTATTTATTCTTTGTATCTCTTTGTGTAACCCCTAGACTGGCCTATGCGTAAAGTCCAATTCTAGGAGATCACATTTCTTATCGAAGACTTTTTCACGTAAAAGTTTA
The DNA here is from genome assembly GCA_019671005.1 of Hibiscus mutabilis. NCBI lineage: Eukaryota > Viridiplantae > Streptophyta > Magnoliopsida > Malvales > Malvaceae > Hibiscus > Hibiscus mutabilis. Next base: position 13,831,563 of record CM033748.1, on the reverse strand, counting down.
AACGTTCAAAGAGTTTAAAATATTAAAATAATAGTTAGTTTAACCATAAGTCAGTTTAATTATCCAAAATAAACCATATTAAGTGATACTACAACATAATCTCCATGGAATAACATAATAAGTTGAACAAAAACAAAATATAGGCTTATGTCACCGTAAGTGAGACAGACTGGAAGGTAGAAATATTACAACAAAAATTGAGTACAAAATATATCGATCCTCCAATTGCCAGATCTGGAGAGCCTATCCAATGGTATCTGAAAGGAAAAGTTTAAGGGTATGAGCTCGGGAGCTCAGTGTGTCCCGATAAGTGCAGATAAACATATAATATATTACAGATAAGTGCAAAACATTTTAGTAAATCATATAATATTCCATTCAAGTTTTTATTTCAGACCTAGCTACCCTCCAACCGAACACCGATGTACAGTCCCCCATGAACTGCACTCAGAAGGTCTTACCCTAGGCCCGCAAGCGTAGGGGCCTACCTAAGGTTATGCCTTAGGCCTAGAAAGTCTTACCCTAAGCCCATTGGGCATAGGAGCTTAATAGAAGGATTTACCAACTGGATCAGGGCTGTACTTGCAGACACTTCAAATCATATCCCAACAGTGTACCCCAAGTAAATCAATATACAGAGTCATTAGAATTTTTTTGCAGATATGCATATAACTAAATAAAATATAAATAAGATATCTTAAGTTTAGATCAGGTATAGGGTATATTTTCACAGATAAGATAGCATGCTTTTATAATGGAAAAATATTCAAGTTCAGATCAGAAAGCCGTCCAGTACCATATATGTATATATATTCAGAGAAAACATTTTTAACAGATAATTAAAATGGTAATATAGCACACAGAATACACCTCAAAAAGCTAATCAGGAGGGTCTACTGGGCACCTGCCTCACCACGATCTGCAGCAGTGCTAGATCCTAAAATATTACGGTACAAGGTTACAATAGAGAAGATTTAAATTCTACTTAATTTAATTTATTGAGTTCAAGGTCATACGAGTAACTATAGGGGGCGCTGATAAGCGGATCGGGAGGAACTAGGCTGAGCTGACAAACGATCAAACGAGTTTCGGGTACCTTTAACAAAATAATATATCAAGTTAGAATCTTTAATCTGAACTTTACTCATAATTTTAAATAATTTAAGAACTTATGCATGATTGTATTTAAGGTTGATTTCGGAAGCTTTCGGTTTAGAATTTTGTGAAATGGGCTTCAAAAACGGACTTAGGACGTTAAAAATGTAAAATAAGGGTTTTCAAAAAGGTTGACTTTTGGGTCAAAGTCAACGCTGGTGTCAGCAGTCAAAGTTGACGTCATCGGTCAACAGTCAACAATCAATGCTAACGTCAGTGGTCAAAAGTTTGACTCGGGCGAGTTGACTTGCTGAGTCAACTTGGTCGAGTTGACTCACATGGTCAACTCGGTCAACGGGTCGGGTTGGATCGGGTCAGTTCGGTTCAGAATCGGTTCACAGTAGGACCGATTTAAGGCCGGTTCAGGCCTGGTTTATCCTGGCCACCGTCCAAGGCTGCCTAAAATCTCCTGGACGGCGCGTGTTACAAGACTGCCCATTTAATACAAAACCGGTTTATTCTGGCCACCATCCAAGACTGCCGAAAAAGGGCTCAATATGCATATTTTTGGCCAGAAATCCTCCCAGAACATACATTCAGCCCAGAAAACACTCATACAACACAAAAATTTCTCAAAACTTACCTAACTTACCCCAGACCGTTCGAACTTCGACGAAGGTCCTCACGCTACCCGTTGGATGATCGGCGGCAAGAATTTGATGCGCCTCGTCACTAGGAGGTTAACTATGGTGACCACTCTCTTGAAAGTCGACAGTTGTGAGAGTGGTTTAAGGGGTTTTGGTCGGACGGTTGATGGGAAGCTATTGGTGTCGGTGGTGTACGGCAAAGACGACGGTGGCGGTGGCTGAAAAGGGTAAAAAGAGAGAAAAAATATTTAGGGTTTTTTGGGGAAATTGGTTCGAATTAGGGAAAATGAAAGGACGAAAAGTCTGATATAATTAACTTTACCATAACCCTCAAATAAGGCTTAAGGATAAAATAAGGTGTTTTTAAGCCAAGAGCTCTCTTAGCTCAATTGGCTAGGTCACTGGCTATACACCTTTAGGTTACGGGTTCGAATCCCGCAACTTGCATTTCTTTTTTTAAACAGGGTGTTACCACTCTCCCCCTAAAGAAATTTCGTCCTCGAAATTTACCTGACTTGAACAGATGTGGAAACTATTCTCCCATTGATTCTTTAGTCTCTCAATAGCTTCTGCAGGGCTACGATTACTCCACCGGACCTTAACCATAGGAATGCGCCTGTTCCTCAAAATTCTGTCATCAAAATCCAAAATATGCACAGGCTCTTCCTCATACGATAAGTCTGGCCTTAGCTCAACGTCCTGAACCTGAATAACATGACTCAGATTCGGGTGGTACTTCCTCAACATAGATACATGAAATACATCATGCATACAGTTAAGCTGGAGAGGCAACTCAAGCTTATAGGCAACTGGTCCAACTCTTTTCACAATATGATATGACCCGATAAATCTCAGACTCAGCTTGCCTTTGCGCTCAAATCTCAGAACTTTCTTCCACGAAGATACCTTTAGAAAGACCTGATCACCTACCTCGAATTCAATATCTTTCCTTCTATGATCAACATAAGATTTTTTGTCGATTAAAAGCCTCATTCAGACGATCTCAGATTAATATGACAGTTTCTTCAGTCTCTTGAACAAACTCTGGACCAAAAGTCTTTCTATCATACAACTCTGTTCAGTAGATAGGAGTACAAAATTTACGACCATATAAAGCCTCATACGGCGCCATGCGGATACTAGCTTGATGGCTATTATTATAAGCGAACTCGACCAAGGGCAAAAAATCTTCCCAACTACCACAGAAATCAATCACATCCCCGCAACATATCGTCCAGAATCTGGATCACCCTCTCAGATTGACCATCTGTTTGCGGATGAAAAGATGTACTAAAATTCATACATGTACCCAAAGCTTCATGCAAAGCCTACCAAAATCGGGAGGTAAACCTCGGGTCTTGATCGGAGATGATGGACAAAGGCACACCGTGCAATCTGACAATCTTATAGATGTACAATCTAGCCAACTTGTCCATAGAGTAGTTAACCCGGACATGAATGAAATGGGCAGACTGGTGAGTCAGTCAACAATCACCCATACATAATCCTTTTTAGAAAGAGTCAAAGGCAAACCGGTAACAAAGTTTATTGTGATACGTTCTCATTTCCACTCAGGAATCTTAATGGGCTGCAAAAGACTAGACAAATGTTGATGTTCTGCCTTAACCTGCTGCCATGTTAGACACCTCGACACATAATCAAAAATATCCTTCTTCATGCCCTCCCAACGATACCTCTGTTTCAAGTTCTGGTACATCTTATCACCACCGGGATGCATAGCATAAGGGCTACTATGAGCCTCACTGAGAATAGCCCACTTCAATTCAGTGTCATCGGGCACACAATAACGACCCTTGAAGCACAGAACCCCATCCTGATCAAAAGCATAAACTGATGTAGATCCCTGCTCAACCTGTTGTATGACAAAACGTAAGGAACAGTCCAGAAGCTGTTTGGCCTTGATCTCCTCGGCCAAGGTCGACTTAACCTGTAATTCAGCCAGTAAACTGCCATCCTCATAGATACTTATCCTGGCAAACATAGATCTCAAGTCTGAAATAGCCTTATGACTCAAGGCATCATCAACCACATTAGATTTTCCCGGATGATATTCGATCTCACAATCATAATCCTTAAGAAGCTCAAGCCAATGTCGCTGTCTCAGATTCAACTCCTTCTGGGTAAGGAGATACTTCAAGCACTCGTGACCAGTATAGATATAGCACTTCTCTTCGTAAAGATAGTGCCTCCAAATCTTCAAAGCAAAGACCAAAACAGCTAACTCAAGGTCGTGGGTAGGGTAATTACACTCATGCGGCCTCAACTGCCGTAATGCATAAGCAACCTCTTTCCTACCATGCATCAAAACAAAACCAAGTCCAAAGTGCGAAGCATCACTATAAACTGAGAAATCTTTTCCAGATTCTAGTTGTGTCAAAATCGAAGCTTGAGTCAAAGCCGTCTTCAGTTTCTCAAAGCTCTCATGCTGAGCGTCAGACTAAACAAAAGAAACATTCTTCCTCAATAGCTTAGTCAAAGGGGCAGCAATAATAGAGAAGCCTTTGACAAAACGTCGATAGTACCTGGCTAAACCCAAGAAACTTCGGATCTCTGAGACATTCTTAGGTTACTTCCAACTGGTGATAGCCTCTATTTTGCTCGGATCCACCTGGATACCTTTGGCAAACACAACATGCCCAAAAAATGCCACTTCCTTGAGCCAAAATTCATATTTGCTCAACTTGGCATACAGATGATGCTCTCTTAAAGTCTGCAAAACAATCCTCAGATGCTCAACATGTTCTTCCTCTGTCCGAGAATAGACCAAAATATCATCGATGAATACCACCACAAACAGATCGATATAAGGCCGAAACACACGGTTCATCATGTCCATAAAAGCGGCCAGTGCATTTGTCAAACCAAACGGCATCACTAAAAACTCATAATGGTTGTATCTGGCACGAATGGATGTCTTAGCTATATTAGATCCTTTTATCTTCAACTGATAGTACCCAGATCAAAGATCAATCTTTGAGAAAACTGTGGTTCCCCGAAGTTGATCAAACAAATCATCAATCTTGGGCAGTGGATATTTATTCTTCACAGTCAACTTGTTCAATTTTCGATAATCAATGCATAATCGGAGCGAACCATCCTTCTAACAAAGAGAACCGGAGCTCCGCAAGGTGACGAGCTAGGTCGAATAAAACCTCGATCAAGCAACTCTTACAGATCCCGGTGCCATACGATAAGGAGCCATAGATACAGGCGCAGATCCCGAATAAGTCTCGATCTCAAACTCAACATCTCTATTAGGGGGTAAACCAGGCAACTCCTTGGGAAATACATCAGGAAACTCATTAACTGTGCGAATTTCCTCAATCTTAGCGAGATAACCCTTCGTATTCAAGAAGCAAGCAATGAAGGCCTCGTATCCTTTACGGATCAGCCTATCAGCGGTTAAAGCAGATACCATATTGGACAGGTAACCCCGACATTCGGCAACACAACCACTGATCGCCTATCAGAAGTCTTCAAAAATGCCTTTTTGTCTCACAATCCAGGCTAACCGGATGTTCAGACAACCAGTCCATACCCAGAATTAGATCAAATTCCTCTAACAGAAGTTCCATAAGGTCGACCAAAAAGATTTCTCCTTCAACCTCAAGGGGACAATGCTTAAACACCTTATCTACAGTCACTGATTGACCCACTAGGCTCTTAACTGTGACAATGCTTTCTGTGGCTTCAATTAGAACCTAAAGGTTTTGGGATACGGATCTCAAAACATAAAAGTGGGTGGAACTGTTATCGAGAAATGCAAAGTATGGAATAGAATAAATGGTAAATGTACCTACAATACATCTGGCTCATCTTTGTCATCCCGGCGTCTACTAGCATACAGAAGAGCTGGCTGCCTAGCCTCAAATAAAATCAGTCTTCCACTCTGATGTGGTCGAGCTCTATTATCCGACCTAGTAGCAGACCCATAAAGTTTACTCTGGTTATGACCCCTAGCCGGAGTCTAGACATAAGCCTTAGAACGAGAAGGAGTATGGGACGATGCCCGATACCCAGAAGGTGGAACTGGGCAACTATTCAGGAAATAATCTCCAGATCCGCAAAGGAAACAAGTACCCGCCATCTTCCTACACTCTCCCCGATGCCATTTACCACAATGCTCACATAATGGCGCCAGAGAGAAATCTGATGATCCACCTCGACAAGCAGCTAGGGGTGGAGGGGCTGCAAGCCTAAAACTGGTATTACTCTTCTGAAGAGCAGTGAGACGATCTTTCTTACCAGTACGTACAGAAGACTATGCCAGAAGGCCTCTTAGATCGATCTCAATCGACTTTATCAGCACCTGTGGCTAAAAGCTCAACCTCTTCTAAATCTTTTGCCCTCTCAACCACCTTATCAAAATTCTCATCAAGATGGCCAATAACTCGCACACACAAATCATACCGGAGACAAAGGGGAAACTTACGACACTTTTCTCTCTTAGTAGGTACCAGGCTAGCTCCAAATCTCAGCTTATCCAAGAACTCTGTCTTATATTCCGATACGGTCATATCCCCATGTGTCAGAGTCTTGAGCCGCTCTCTCATCTGCCTCAAATAATGCTCCCCGATGAAACGACTCCTAAAGCGCTCTTTAAAGAAATCCAAGGTTAATTGAGTTGCGGGAACACTGCTCACAACAGACTCCCACCACGTGCGAGCATTACCATACAACAGAGAAACATCTCCTAGATATCTCTTGGGTGGCTCAAAACCCAAGTCATTCATCTATCTCTCGATATCATAAAGCCACTCCTCAGCTTCAGTCAGGGCTCCATCAGAAGGGCCTTCAAAAGTTCTTGCCCCATTAGAGATCAGGGTCTGAGAGACGGGAACATCAGGTACTACGCTAGCTGCTCTGGTTACACCCTGGATCAACTGTAAAAATTGCCTGCTGAGAGTCTCATCTGTCACCACTGTCGCTGGCTTAGAATTGGATGCAGATGCTCCTCTAACTAGAGTCGTCATCTCTATACCCGAGGAAGGCGGCAGATCTAAAGGAGCTGTAAAACCTCTAGGGGCAAGAGGATTCACAGGGGCTGGAGAATCTACAGGAGCCGGAGGATCCCTATGCATATCCTCAATCGGGTCAGCAAATCTAGCAGAGCGACCTCGCCCACGGACAGGTTGATGCCCTCTTCTAGTGTTGATCAGATGATCTTGGCTCACTACACAGAAGTAAGAAAATCTATGATCAGGACTGACATTGAAGTACCACATATAGTTAAACATATAAAATTCGGTGACATGGCTCCCTTACAAAAATATTTCTAAAACATAGTATATATAAAAAATGCTTTATTTATGACCCATTCATGGTCCTAGGTTTATAAAATCAAAGGCTCTAATACCAACTAAATGTACCCCCTAGACTGGCCTATGCGTAAAGTCCAATTCTAGGAGATCACATTTCTTACTGAAGACTTTTTTACTTAAAAGTTTCAACGTTCAAAGAGTTTAAAATATTAAAATAACGGTTAGTTTAACCATAAGTCAATTTAATTATCCAAAATAAACCATGTTAAGTGATACTACAACATAATCTCCATGGAATAACATAATAAGTCGAACAATAACAAAATATAGGCTCATGTCACCGTAAATGAAACAGACTGGAAGATAGAAATATTACAACAAAAATTGAGTACAAAACATGTCGATCTTCCAAGTGCCAGATTCGGAGAGCCTATCCAATGGTATCTTAAAGGAAAAGTTTAAGGGTGTAAGCTGGGGAGCTCAGTGTGTCCCGATAAGTGTAGATAAACATATAATACATAACAAATAAGTGCAAAACATTTCAGTAAATTATATAATATTTCATTCAAGTTTTTATTTCAAACCTAGCTACCCTCCAACCGAACACCGATGTACAGTCCCCCATGAACTGCACCCAGATGGTCTTACCCTAAGCCCGCAGGCATAGGAGCCTACCTAAGGTTATGCCTTAGGCCTAGAAAGTCTTACCCTAAGCCTATTGGGCATAAGAGCTTAATAGAAGGATTTACCAGCTGGATCAGGGCTGTACCTGCAGACACTTCAAATCATATCCCAACAATGTACCCCTAAGTAAATCAATATACAGAGTCATCAGATTTTTTTTTGCAGGTATGCATATAACTAAATAAAATATAAATAAGATATCTCAAGCTCAGATCATGTATAAGGTATATTTTCATAGATAAGATACCATGCTTTTATAATGAAAAAATATTCATGTTCAGATCAGAAAGCCCAGTACCATATATGTATATATGTTTAGAGAAATCATTTTAACAGATAATTAAAACGGTAATATAGCACACACGAAACACACCTTAAAAAGCTAATCAGGAGGGTCTACTAGGCACCTGCCTCACCACGATCTGCAGCGGTGCTAATCCTAAAATATTACGGTACAAGGTTACAACAGAGAAAATTTAAATTCTACTTAATTTAATTTAATGAGTTCAAGGTCATATGAGTAACTATGGGGGCGCACTGATAAGTGGATTGAGAGGAACTAGGCTGAGCTGACAAACAATCAAACGAGTTCCAGGTATCTTTAATGATCAAACGAGTCTCAGGTACCTTAATCCGAAATTTACTCATAATTTTAAATAATTTAAGAACTTATGCATGATCATATTTAAGGTCGATTTCAAAGGCTTTCGGTTTAGAATTTTGTGAAACGAGCTTCAAAAATAGACTTAGGACGTCGAAAAACATAAAATAGGGGTTTTCGAAAAGGTTGACTTTTTGGGTCAAAGTCAACGCTAACGTCAGCAGTCAACGTTGATGCCATACTGACGTCATCGGTCAATGGTCAACAATCAATGCTGACGTCAGCGGTGGCCAAAAGTTTTAACTCGGGTGAGTTGACTTACTGGGTCAACTCAGTCAATGGGTGGGGTCAGATTGGGTCAGTTCGGTTCAGAACTGGTTCACAACAGGACCAGTTCAATACATAATCGGTTCAAGGCCGGTTCAGGCCCGGTTCATCCTGGCCACTGTCCAAGGCTGTCAAAAATCGCCTGGACGGCGCGTGTACTCCACGCACGGGCAAAATGGCTGGAAAAAGGCCCAATATGCATATTTTTGGCCGAAAATCCTCCCAGAACACACATTCAGCCCAGAAAACACTTATACAACACGAAAATTTCTCAAAACTTACCTAACTTACCCCAGACCGTTCGAACTCCGACGAAGGTCCTCACGCTACCGGTTAGATGATCGATGGTAAGGATTCGATGCGCCTCATCACTAGGAGGTTAACTACGGTGACCACTCTCTTGAAAGCCGACGAGGGTGGCCGAAAAAAAAGAATTTCTAAACGGTTTATCCCCTAGGTTTACCGAACCTTTAAACCTAAATTACCGGTGAATGGCGTGGCAGTTGTGAGAGTGGTTTGAGGGGTTTTGGTCGGACGGTTGAGGGGAAGCTATTGGTGCTGGCGGTGCACGGCACGAACGACGATGGCAGTAGATCTGGAAGTGGCCGAAAAGGGTAAAAAGAGAGAAAAAGTATTTGGGGGGTTTTGGGGAGATTGGTTTGAATTGGGGAAAAAATGAAGGGACCAAAAGTCTGATATAATTAACTTTACCATAACCCTCAAATAAGGCTTAAGGATAAAATATGGTGACTTTAAGCCAAGAGCTCTCTTAGCTCAATTGGATGGGTCATCGGCTATACACCTTTAGGATGCGGGTTCGAATCCCGTAACCTGTATTTCTTTTTTTAAACAGGGTGTTACACTTTGCTTTAGAGAAAACATATGAGCTTTGCACATTTGCTCACTCAATCCAGTTATCTTGTTAAGAGGACTGACTTTTTATTTTCATATTCTTCAACACTCTTTTAGCTCTTGCCCAGTCCAAGGAGTAGGGATCTCTAACACTACCAGACCGGGTTGAACTATCATTGTAGTTGATACATCAATATTTAGTGACAGGCATCCTCGAGTGGCTCTAAAACTCGAATAAAAACCCTACAACCCCAGTACCTCCTTCGATGTTTGTAAAATTGTTCTCGCTTCCGTGGAAGTTAGACTAGCAAACAAGTAGGCACCACTATTTTGCAGCATGTTGACCTTAAATAATATCAAGAACCCTCAAAGCTTCTTGTAAGTTTTCAGATGCTTGCCCCTGCAGGGCTCTTTAGAGCGCTTGCCTACAACAAAGCTTATTTCCACCTTGAATGATATTGGCGTTTAATCCATTCTCATGCCCCAACATCTCATGTCCCGGTTCGAAACTTAACCATGGAATGCATTATAGTCCCTATACTTTGTAAACCCTTTTCAAAGTAATGCAAAAAAATCTTTTGCATGTTTTAATGATGTCAATCTTATTGGTTCTTATTTCAATATAAGATACTCATTTGAGTGAATAAAAAGGTACAAGCGAGGGAAAAGAAGGTATCTGAAATATTTTATTGATACCGTGGCAAACAAAAGAAAGGTTACGAGAAAGAAATACAAGTATCCAGATATCAACGGTCAAAACTTCTCAAGTCAATACGCTGTGAGATGTCTTGTATGCTACATTTGCTGAGTAGATTTTGAAAATGACGACAATGTATGAAGATATGAACTTCCTTCTAAAATGTCGAGTCTCTGAGAGAGTCATTTGTTGCATGCCTAACCCGCGAACAATCCGAGTCACCCTTTGCGAGTTTTCAACCCAGATCCACCTTTGGTTTCAAGACGCCCTTTGCGGGTTTTTATCTTGAACATTTTTAAGATGCCCTTTATAGGTTTTCACCTTTTGATTCCTCTTTTATTTTCTTCTTTCTTTCTTCAAGCATGATATTTTTTGACCGAATCTGAGTTTACCGGATTCTCAAGTTCATCCCCATCTATTTCAGCCAAGGTCAATGTTCCTCCTGAGAAAACCTTTGTTACAACATAAGGCCCATCCCAATTAGGTGTCTATTTTCCTTGGGAATATCTATGGATTGGCAGTATTTTCTTTAATATTAAATCTCCTTCTCGAAATTCACTCGGGTGAACTTTCTTTTCATGAGCTCGCATCATTCTTCTTTGATACATCTGACCATGACAAATGGCCTTCAACCTTTTTGTCGATTAGGTTTAACTAGTCATATATCGCTTGAACCCATTTTGCTTCTTTTAGTTCTACTTCCACCAGGACACGTAGAGACGAAATTTTGACCTCAATCGGCAACACAACCTCCATTCCATATACTAATGAAAATGGCGTTACCCCAGTGGATGTTCGTACGGCGGTCCTATAAGCATAAAGGGCAAACTCTAACTTTTCATGCCAGTCTTTGTAAGTGTCAGCCATCTTTGCGACTATCTTCTTGATATTTTTATTAACAGCCTGTACAGCTCCATTCATCTTCGGGCGATAAGCCACTGAGTTATGATGCTTGATGTTAAATTGCTCACAAACCCTAGTTATCATCTTGTTATTCAAATTAGAGGCATTGTTAGTGATGATCCTCTCGGGTAGATCGTAACGACAGATTATCTATGTTTTCAAGAATTTGCAAACCGTAGATCTAGTGACATCGCATATGAGGCTGCTTCTACCCACTTAGTGCAATATCCCAATTTTTGGACTAGTGACCAAATTGTAATTTTTGAAAGTTTAGGGGTTAAAGTGTAAACTTTGGAAAAGTTCAGGGACCAAAGTGTAATTTCCAAAAGTTTTGTAAGTTAACCCCGTAAATGAATAGTTTACCCCCGAGAGTAGCATTTTTTTGTTACCCAAATTTTTCATACGAGGCTTACATTATTAGAATTTTTGGATCGAATGAAAATTGTTAAGCGTGCTCAAACCAGAGTAGTATAGGGATGGGTGACCTATTGGGAAGGTACCATATTCAATATTTTGACTAATAAAAAGGATTCTTTTTAATTGAAAAATATTCGAAATGGATTGTAGAGATAAGATTTCTAAGAGGAAAGGTATCCGATAAAATTTCCCGGTAATTATCAGTATATCAGATCAAACTGAAATTTTAAAGACAGTTCCAAGAAATTATGGAAAATTCATAAATTATTATTTTATGAATATTTTATTACATTCAGTTGGATTCTAACTATATTTAGTTAGATTTTAAAGGAAGGGCAATTTTCAAGTCTTGTTAGTAAATAAAGTCTATTTGGAAGGCAAATTGGACATTTGCCATGGATGGCATTTTTGAAATATTTTTGAAACATTGAGGGAAATTTTGGAAGAACATTTATATATGGATTAAATCGTAGCCATTGATTTTTTTGAGATTGAATCATGGCCATTAGATTAAAAGGGCAAGATGGTGATTACACTAATTAAATGAATTTTAAATTCATTTAATATGACAATTGGATTAAATAGATAAAAATATGATAAAAAAATCATCTTATCATCTCTAAGGGCTGTTTGAATTCAGCAAATAAAGAAGGAAGAATGAAGTTTCAAACTTTCAAGCCAATTTTGAAGAATTCAAGACTAGTTTCAAGCAAAGTTTATTTAGGTAAATTGTTCTTCACTTGATTCTCTTCATTTTGATAGTATTTTTGCATGATAAAAGTCAAGTATGAGTTATATTATGGGTGAAGATTGGTTGTGGAAATTGAAGTTAATGATGAAATTATACTTGTAGATAGTTAAATTGATGATTTAAACATGGAATTAAGGTTGAATTTGGATAATTTCCATGTTAAAGATTATAAACCCTAACCCTAAAATTTGGGGGTTTTGGTTAGGAATATGAGGATGGAATTGATTGAATTATGATGTTAGAAGAACTATTTTGATGATATGTTGAATAATTTCCCAAGTTGTAAATTTAAGGACTATTTTGAAATTATGGAATATTAAGGGAAATTATTGTAAATTTTATTTTAGCATTGGAATCATTGAATTTTGGTGAAAGTAGCTTGAATTGGTGATTAGGGACCAAAATGAAAATTTTTGGAAATTCAAGGACCAATTCGACAATTTAGTACAAATTAGGGATTGTTGTTGAATTTATGGAAAATAGATAGGATTGAAGATTCAAGCATGTTATGAAAGTTGAAGGATTGAAATGTCAAGAAAGGAATCAAGAGGGACCAAATTCGAAATAAAGATTTAGTAAAGGACTAAAGTGAATAAAGTTTGGAAGTTAAAGGAAAATGTATAAGGATGTTAGATTAAGTGAAAGGTTTAATTGTACATTAATTTAATGTACAAAAGCAATGTAGTGACCAAAATGTCACTTTTATAAAGTTGAAGAACTAAAAAGGAGATAGTCCAAAATAAGTAATTAATTATGGAAATTGTTCAAAAATGGGTTTGAACAATTGTTTAATATCCAATTTGGTCACTAAAGATCTAGGGACTAATTCGCCCATTTGTAAAGTATTGGGGAAATTTTCAAAAAAAAATTATATTCGAATAGTTATGTTTAAGAATTAAGTTAGCAATGTTAGATTTAAGTCGAATACGAGAATGGTAATGTATACGTTCAATTGGTCTTATACAGTTCTAAAAGAGATCGAAGGAGAACAGTGATAAAAAGAAAGATAAGAACCTCGAGTAAGCTTAGTGAGGCATACTATTCATGGCTAGGGATGGCAATGGGGGCGAGGCGGGTTTTTGGCCGCCCCGAACCCGCCCCGATATACTAATCCCAAAACCCGACCCCGCTCTGCCCCGAGAATAAAATAATAATTTACCCGCCCCGCCCTGATTTATAAACTCTAAACCCGACCCGAAAATGTAAAAAATATATTAAATTTCATCGACGATAAATGTTAGATTCGATCGAACGACCATTATATTTACAAAATATAAATTTCACAGACTTTAAACTATATAAAAATAAAATAAAACCAATTAAATTACTCATATGAAGAAAAAAAATACATATTTTAAAAAATAAACTCGAACCATTGACTTTTAGAATCAGATATGTTAAAATTCGAACAATACCTAACAAAAATTTACGATAAACACAAACTAAAAAATAGCTTGAAACCCCTAAAAGTATTTATATATAGTGGTATTTTTATAAATATAATAATAATAAATAAAAATAATAAAAAAATACCGGGGCGGGGCGGGGAGGGGAATTTTCATATCATACCCGAACCCGCCCCGACTCGACTTTACATTTTTAAATACCCGCCCCACCTCGATCCCCGAAAATCATAAGAAAAAACCTGATCGGGTTGGGTCGGGGACGGGTAATTTTGCCATCCCTATTCATGGCCTAGGTGAGTGCATTTACATGTTTAATTTATAAATAGGAAGACTAGAGAATAGTTAACCTTAACTATAAATAGTGTTACATGATATGTATGTATATTGATCTATGTTGCTATGAATATATATATATATATATATGATGAAGCATGTGACATGAATGATTATTTTTATGATTGATCATGATAATGGATTGATGATAAAAGAAAATGCCCAAGTATTATGTATGAGAATCCATGGTATAGTTGGCATGCCATAAAGTCCTTAGCAGCTGCATTATTCACGTTATGTTATAATTTTATGTTTTGTGACAAAATAAAAGTGTCACATGCACCCTGGGGATCTACGCCCACTGTGCTCAAGTTCACTGTCGAGGTGTTTTATGTTTATGGGGAGCAAAGAGCGTCCTCGAGTACGTACTCATCTTACGTTATGTTTGACACTACGGTGTCATTTAAAGATGACTCGCGTGCCTCGGTCTCATATAGCGTACTTTGGGCAATGATAAAAGAATCATGTCACATAAAAGAATCATGTTACGTATATGAATCATGTCATGAATATGAACCATGCCATGTATATGAAATATGTCATGTATATGAACCATGCCATGAATACGGAACATGCCATGTATATGAATTAAATCACGTATATGAATCATGACATGTATATGAATTATGTCCAAGTATATGAATCATGCCAAATACATGAATTATGCCATATATACGAAGTATGTCACATATATATGAAAAATACTATGCATATGAATCATGCCATGTATACAAATTATGTCACGTATATGAATTATGCCATGTATACGTACTACGTCATGTATATGAATCATGTCATGCAAATGAATTATGCCACGTATGTGAATCATGCTATGCATATGAAACATGCCACGTAATATGAATTATGACACGTATATGGATTCTGCCATGTATATAATTCATGTCATATATATATGAATTATGCCATGTATATGAAGTATGCCATGTATGTGAATTATGTTATATATATATATCATGTCATGCATGTGAATTATGTCATGTGTGTGAACTATGCCATATATATGATTTACTTGATAATGATGGAGTATTGGAAACTAGACTAAGTTAGAAAAATTATAACTTGCACATGAATATTGACTGACTATGAAAACCTTGTTAGTACGATACTACCTTAGACAAAAACTATGCTAGGTTAATGTATAACATGTATTGCTTTATTTATTGTTTTGATAAATAAGATTATTGCCTCACTAAGTTCATACTTAGCGCGCGTTATTTCACACGTAGGTTCTCTAAAAATAGACTAGCAAGGAGGAGCTGTTAATTGGGAAGATCAAGTTATTATTTGTAAGTACAATACGTACATCTTTAACGAAATTTAATAGACCAGTGGGCATGTAATATTTTAAGTGGGTAAACTGTTTTGTAAGTCTAAGTTTATAATGTATTTATACGTCACCATGGAAGTATGGACTTAGAGAAATGGTTTGCTAGTAATAACTATGAATTTTGTCGTAGTTAATTGTTGTTTAACCCTGATCGCGTAAAATTTTAAAATCAAGAAAGGGTCTAGGCAGTGTACATAGTTTTCACCCTGAATTATATTTTTATTTTAGTAACTCAATTATGAATTTTATAAACCAATTCAGGGTCAAAACTAGCTGCAATAGACTGGCATAGTTTTAAATTCAAAACCGAGAAAGGGTTAAACTGCAATAATGAATTTTGGTATAAAAAAATTTTACAAGTCAAGATTTCTTTCAATGACTCCATAACATCTTTAATGTATATTCGGCTTACGAGTATATATTAAGGATGTTACACTTAGTGAAGTAGTCTATGGCTACCAGAATAAACTGATGACTATTTGACGCTTTAAGGTGAATCTGGCTGATGACATCCATGCCCTACATGGAAAAGGGCCAAGGGGATGACATGACATGGAGAGGTTGCGGAGGTGTATGTATATTGTTGGCATAGATCTGACACTTGTGGCATTTTTGGGAGTAGTTAATACAATCTCCCTCCAAAGTTGACCAATAATATCCAAAGCGCATGATTCTTCTGGCCATGGTGAAACCACTAGGGTGAGTCCCACAAACCCCTTCATGAACCTCCTATAAGATCATTTGAGCTTCTTTGGCACCCACACACCTCAACAATACTTAGTCTCGACTTTTCTTGTATAAGATTTCTCCATCAAGAACATATCTCGATGCTATTTTCCTGATCGTTTTCTTTTTATTCTCAGTCACCTAAGGTAGATATTGTTGAGACTTTATATATTGTAGGATGTTGTAATACCATGAAAGACCATCTACTTCTTCTTCTACGTCATAACAGTGAGCTGGGGAATCCAGCATTTGTAATTTGATCGGCATCATCTCAAAACCTCGCTTGCCTTAAACGTGGCAGCTAAAGTGGCTAAGGCATCAGCCATTTGGTTATTTTCCCTGGGGAGATACTTAAAGGTGATCTCATCAAATTATTTAATTCGTTGAAGGACCAACTTATGATATCCTATCAATTTCGCATCTTTTGCCTCCCATTCTCCTCGAACCTGGTAGACAACCAGCGCAGAATCCCCAAAAACTCTTAGGGTTTTGATTTTCCTCTCGATAATTGCTCGTAGACCTAGGATGCAAGCCTCGTATTCTACCATGTTATTAGTGCAAAAGAATTTTAGCCGGCTGGTGAAAGGATAATGATTTCCTTTTGTTGAAACCATGTAATAACCCAATTTTTGGCTAGTGACCAAAATGTAAATTTTGAAAGTTTTATGGCTAAAGTATAAACTTTAGAAAAATTTAGGGATCAAAGTGTAATTTTTAAAAGTTATACATTTTAACCCCGTAAATGAATAGTTTACCCACAAGAATGACGTTTCTGTGTTAGCCAAATTTTCGTACGGAGTTTGTATTAATTGCTATAAAGCGATAAAGTTTGGAAAATATTTGGATAATCGAATCGAGCTAAAATTTCAGAGATAGTTATATGGACCTTAGAAGAGTCGTAAAATATCATTTTATGGATATTTGGATGTTAAAAGAGATCAAGAAAAAATTAAATCGATCGAAATGGCATGGAATGACAATTTTGTAAGTAAGTTGATTAGTAAAGGACGTTTTGGTCATTTTCCCCAAAAGGGACATGGAGGGAATTTTGAGATTTCTTTTATGGATGAATAGTGGCTGATTAGAATTCAACTAAGTCTAGTTGGAATGTTACAAAATGGCAAATTAGAAATATAAATCTAGTTTGGGGGTATTTTTGGAAAATGGAATTTATTGAATTAAAAATTCATTTTTAATGATAAAATTGTCTTAAATATATGAAATATGAAGGAATTATCAGCAAAAATACTATCCAAACGTTGGTGAAGAGAAAAAGAAGAGAAAAATTTTACAAGCTCAATTTAAGCCCCGATTCTCGATTTTCAGGTAATCTTTAGAACTATAAAGTTGTTCTACTCTTCGAGCTCTATCTTTTGATGTAAATAATTCATAGAATACTAGCTTTGTTGATGATATTTGATATGAGGAAGAAATTAAGGTTTATGAACAAATTGGGGCTTTTATGATTTTATGAATCCATGGTTGATTTTAAGTTCGAATCATGCTTGTATGATGTTAGAATCATGTTATTTAGTTGGGATTTAAAACCTACATATTTCGGTTTGTATAGAGAAGATTAGGGTTTATGGATTCAAGTCTAACATAGGGTTTGTGATGTTGGACTAATGATCTAGTAAGTTTAATTTGTTGTTTGGAAGCAAAAACCTAAGTTAAATACATAGGGACCATTTCAGCAAGCTTCAAAATTAAGGTATCAGATCTGATTTTTATGAATTTGATGTGTATTTATATTATTAATGATGTTAGAGACATGAAAATGAAGTTAGAATGCTAAACCAACGATTAATCGCATTAGTGACCATTTTGACAAATTGTCAAACTTGAATGGTCTATTCGGCAAAGAGGATATGTAGAAGGAGTAAATCTGATTTTTAGTTAAAATGATGGAATTAAGGTAGTAATGTCGATTGGAGGACTAATTTGCAAAGTTAAGATGCTTGAATCATTATATTTGAAATTTTGGTGTCCATCTCGACAAATCAAGAGAAATTAGAGAAGTAAAGGATTAAGCCTATTTTGATGAAGGGTGTAAAGAGAACATATGAATACAAGCTTTATTCTAGTCATTTAAAGTAAAGTGAGGGGACTAAATTGAAAAGTAAAGAAATAAGGAGCAGTTGGTGTAAATTAGAAGTTATTTATGGAAAGTTATGTTGGAATTTGAATTATGGCAGTAAGTTTAAAAATTCGCCATAAATTCTACAAAAATGGTTAAATAATGAATTTTATACCGTTGTAAAGATTTGTTAGTCTAGTTTTGTTTCCAACAAACGGAAACTGATTTCAAGTTTGGTGTTAAAAGATATGGATTTTTATTCGAAAGAATGTCAGAAAAATTGCACAACAATTTCTGCCTGGATAGCCCTGTGACGTGAATGTAAAGAATTTTTATAATTTTGGTAGATTTTGCTAATTTTTGTGGCTTATACTGTTAGAACTATTATCGAATCTAGTTTCTACAGTATAAAGGAAATTAAGATCCAGTATGTATTCTGCCCTGTATAAGTAAATCTTTGAAGGTACAATTTGTCAGAAAATGGAATTTGAAACATTTTGTATTTAAATGCTAGTTAGCAAGCTCGGAAGAATTATTGTAATACCCCAAAATAGGGCCTATAAGTATACTACTAATTCAATGCAAGTTTAATTGACTTGTTCTATTTATAAATCTAGATTTAATTAAAGTTTAGGACCCAATTGAAAGTAAAGAGCAATGTGTGGCTAAATCCATAAGGACCAAAATCGAAACAAAGATTGATTTGATAGTAATTTTAGAAAGGGCTAAAACAAAAAATAGGTCTAAATAGGAGTTTGCATGTAAAATAAGAATTTAATTGAGGACCTTAACATGTGTCATGAGGCAAGATCACATGTGTTAGTGGCAAGGTGGGGGACGGCTTAGGTGGAGAATGATAAACAAAGTTGAGTTATCATCTTCTTCAATCCCCTAGCAAGAACCGAAAGCATATAGAGAGTGAGAATTGAGAGAAAGGCTTTGTTTTCATATGCATTTTGCTTGGTTTTTGCTCGATTGAGCTTAGAAAGAAGGTAAATTCCTTGATTTCTTTTTCATATTCAGGTTGTGAATTGTACATATAAAATAATAAGTTATGAGAATTGATAGAAATGTTAGGATTGTAAGTTAGAAATATGATGAATTTTGATGGATTTGGTTGAGCTTAATCGAATAGTGATTATGTTGCTTGAAAGAATTTGTGTGTGTGAGATGAGCAATTATGAAATCATACGGAAACTGATTTGGGAGCTGTTTCGAATGTGTTACATGAATTTAAATGAAAAATTGATTATTCTTGACAATAGGAAAGAATGTTGGATTGTTTATAAGAGCATGTATATGTGAATTGATTAGAATGCTCAAATGCTTATATAAGTAACTCATGGACAGCTTTGTTAATGTAATCAAATAAGTATGAAAATTGGGCTGTTTGGTTGAATATACATAATGTATATAAGCTACCCTGTTTTGATCACTTGCTAAGTGAATTGGACTGATCTAAGCTTTTAGAATGAGTATATAAGTTGAGTTATAATGTTAGAATCATTGCTTGAATGAATATGAAGCTAGAAACACCAACTAGTGTAATCTGCCCAGAATGCTCTGTTCTAGGCAGTAACTTTGAAAAACCACTATAAATTGTGCAAATGGAATTTAAGGCTGAAAATTTAATGGATAATACCTTAACATGTCTAAATTAATTAGGAGAAAATATAACTGGATTCTGGATTGTAGAATGAAATGTATAAATGAAACACTAAGGACTGTACAAACTGTCCAGTGTTGTAATTACCCTATCTTTGAGTAAAAAACTGTATTAATTGGTAAATAATTAAAATGCAAGGCCTATATGGTTAGAAATACATTTAAGTTATCTTTACAAAGGTGTAAACCAATTGAAATTCCGACGTACGGAATGAAAGTTATGCATATTTTAGTAAGTAGTACACAAGCTGCCAGGCAGTGGCAGCAGCACCCTTAATGTTTTGAAATGAATGAATATTGTGTATTGTTGCCTTGATGTTTAGTAATGAATGTACTTTGTATTGATATTGATTTAATTGTATGAATTGATAGAGCAAAGAGTGAAACTTGTGGAAGAAGAAAGGAGTGACCAAGCTAGTGGCAAACACAAAGGAATTTGGGTCCAAGACTAGCTAAGCTTGGAGTATTGTGAGTGTAGTTTACAAGTAGGGTTAGGACTTAGGTCCTAACCAAATATGCATGAATTACTTTCTTTCTTGAATATGTCATGATAATGAAATCAATTTAACTTGAATATAATTAATAAGGTAAGTAAGAAATAAGATAAAATATGATCATGTCTATATTCTTGACTTGTTGTACAATTAGAATTGCTTGATTCTTAATGCCTTGGGTGTGATTTATCGAATACTACTTGAGTGTAATGTCTTGAAAATGAAATGCATTGCTTGAAATGTGAAAGGTACTGCCATGAACATGAAATACATGAAACGTGAAATGAAGTTTAAGAGCTAAGGCTCAATTGGTCTAAGGGCTAAAGCATATTATTGCTATACTTGCTTGAATTGATTCTTGACTACATGATCTTGAACTTGTATAAGCTTGATAATTCTTGAATAAATAAAGTGTAATCAAACAACCTTGGTTGCTAGTTGAGTAGGTAGAAGGGCGTGCCTTAGAGTCTAGAGCTCATTGTGTCATGGTGGACTACGGTCCATGGCTAAGGCCCCTAATTGGCGACAAACGGAAGGTACGTATGTGTGGTCTTTGGCGACAGTTGGAGGGTTGACCAGTGCTACGGCACATCTTGTGGCGAAAATTGGTTGGAGACTCGATTACCTGGAGAACTAAATACCAAGGGCATAAACTAAAGGAATCAAATAAGAAATAATTAAAGATAAAGCTTATTGATACATTGAATTACTTGATGTAATGAAATTCTTGATAAATTGAATTGCTTGACACTTTAATTACATGATACTTGATTTAAGAGTAAAGCCTACTTGATACTTGAACTACATGATACTTGAGTCTCTTGATACTTGCTTTGCTTGTTAATTGAACTACATGATACTTGAGTCTCTTGATACTTGCTTTGCTTGTTAATTGAAATACATGACACTTGAGTCTTGATACTTGATTTGTTTGATACTTGAAATACAAAACACTTGAATTTTCTTAATACTTGAAATTACTAATGCTTGATTTTCTTGCTACTTGAATGTCTTGCTTGAATGGATATGTTACAAAAATTGAATGATAAGTATATATATAAATTTTATTTCGATTTCTACAAACCTTGACTAGGCTCAAACTTGGTTAATTGATTTATGTCTTATAAATTGGTTAGAACTAGTACTACCTTATTAAGTACATTTTTGTACTTAGCACTCTCATTTCCACTCTTCCCAAACTACAGGTTAGTTGATTCGAAGCATTCTCCTGATTTTGAAGCTTCTTTCTTGCGCCCAAAGCAAAGTACAAGCCAAGTTAGAGTATGGATCCACACTTATACTTGTAATGCTCCTAGTTGGTGGCACCTAGTTTTGTATATAGTTAAACTAGGTCATGTATTTTTCTACTTGAAAGTTTGTATATATGTATAATTATGGCTCCTAATATTTTGAATACTTAAGGAATGATAGAATGTATGTCATGATATGCTTGGCCTTTTGATGGTTGAATGATGATAGAAATGAGCATGTGAAGTTAAACCTACTTGAATTGCTTACTTGTCTTGAATATGTGTTGCGCATACTGATAATGATACATGTATATTGAATGTCCAAAGACAATTGACCCAGCCTTGTACCATTCGAATAGCTTGTGATAAATAATAGTCTTGTATGATCATACCATGTGTATAAGTACTTCTATGTCCGAAAGGTAAGGTTGGCATATTGCTTGCTTGGAACCAAGGTACGTTCAAATGATTCATGTTTAATAAGTTAAGTATGTAATGTCACATGTATCAAGATAAAGAGCAAAAAAATAAAATGAAGCATGCTTGCTTGTTTAGGTTTCGAATAATGATCATGTTAAGGAAAATTTTGGTGATCTATAATGTAGGTAAAGATGATTGCTTGTGTGATAAGAAATGATTGTTTGGTTGCTTGCTAGTTAAGTAACTCATCTAATAGGGATGAGTTAGCCCTTTCCTTGCTCATTCTTGCTTGTATTGCTTCTTGGTAACGCTCCCGAACCGGTTTCCTGCCAACCTGGGTAGGGAATGTTACAATTATTGGAAGTTCAAATTGGTCACTAAGGACCACAATGAGTTTTTGACCGTACAAGGAAGAAAGGAAAAATATTTGGAAATTTTATATTTGAGTGATTATATTAGACATCATGTTTAAGGTATTGATAGATTTGAATCTAACAAATATTTTGTTGTATTCATGTGATTAATAAAGTCAAGTCTGAATCAAAGAAGGTTTGAGGTACTATGAAAGAAATGATCGAACTAAGACTTAGTGAGGCATTGTGTTAAGTGCCCAAGGTGAGTGCATTATATGCATGTATGGCATGTTACAAATAGGACGACTTGCGACAAGTCGACCTTGATATTAATTAAAATGCATGTTAATTAATAATTGTATGAATGTTATGAATTAATAATATGACATGTATGATACATTGTCATAGTTTATAGATTTATCTAAGATAAATCAAACTTTTAGATTTTGGATATGAACTGCCCATAATCGAATTATAGATGATAGTATTGATGGATTTGATGTTGAATGTGAAAATATTATATTGTTATGCCCGAGTACTAGTGTGAAAGTCTTTGGTATAATTGGATATTCATAGAGTCTTAGCAGCTGCGTTCCAGCACTATGGTGCGTTCCAGACACTTCGATGTTGACTTCAGACACTACAGTGTTGTTTAGACACTTCGGTGTCAACTAGCACAAAAGGTGCGATAATGAGGAGCAAAGGGCATCCTCGAGTACATACTCATCATCAGATGCTCCGACTATGCAGACACTACGGTGTCGTTATGATGACTCGTATACCATAGGTTCACATGAAATTGTACTTTGGGCTATAATTCATGAAATACTTTTATGCAGGTGGATAGGCCAGTAAATCTATCGTAATTACTACTGATAAAGTAAGAATGATATTATGAATTTGGATATATACATACAATTATGATTCATTGAAATAAGTTAGTTTCTCATTTACTATGATAAATGATGAAATGTTCTAAACTGCATGGGGGAATCGCTTGCCATTTTTGTAGGGAATTGTATTGCATTGTCATATGATATAATGTAATGTATGATCACATGATTTAGCTAAATAGTTTACTAATTGCCTCACTAAGTTCGTACTTAGCGTATGTTTGATTTTGCACACGTAGGTGGTTCAAGATATTTGAGTAAGCAAGGCGTTACATCAAGTTTAGAGAATTTCATCAAGATACCATAGTAATGGCATCCTACTTGAGGTTTTGATTAATTTTAGTGGCATGTATAAATGAAATGAAATTGTCCATTTTGGTTCAGAGTCTATTATTTATTGAAGTCATTTTTTTATTTTTGAAAGGTAAAAGGAGCTCCGATTTTGTGTTTTAATTTTATTAGAAACAAAATTTTACCAATTTTTAAGAGTGAATTGTTTTATAAAGTGTCATGTGACATCTCTAACTCGTATTCAGTGATGGATACGAGAAAAGGGTGTTACAAACCAAGATTGCCCCAATACCTCGCCCCAAGGCATTTGCAGCACCATCAAAATTCATAACCCATAATTCTATTGGGACATCATCTTCCTCAGTTGTGATAACATCAAATCTTCATCAGGGAAACTAAAACTCAATGCCTCATAATCATCACATGCTTGATTTGTCAAAATGTCGGCTATGGCACTCCCTTTTACTATTTTTTGGCTTACGTACTAGATATCAAATTCGGATAGTAATATTTGCCAGCGGGCCAATCTTCCTGATAGGGCCGGTGCTTCCATCGTAAATTTCAAAGGATCTAGCTTTGAAATCAGCCATGTAATGTGGTATAACATATATTGCCTAAGTCTTTTAGTTGCTCATACCAAAGTGCAACACAGCTTTTCGATCGAGGAATATCTGGTTTCTTAGTCGGTGAACTTCTTGCTCAAATAAAACATTACCTTTTCTTTTCTTCCAGTTTCGTCATGTTGCCCCAATACACAACCCGTAGAGTTTTTATACACCGTCAAGTAGAGGATCAATGGTTCTCCTAGAACAGGCGGTAGTAATACATGAGGGTTGGTCAACTGTTCTTTAATCTTTTCCAAGGCCGGTTGACACTCTTCATTCCATGTTTCTGGATTATTTTTTCGAAGGAGCCTGAATACTGGGTCACACTTATCTGTCAACTGAGAGATAAAACGGACAATATAATTTAACCTCCCCAATAAGCCCCTGATCTCCTTTTGTGTACGAGGGTGTGGGAGTTCATGTATGGCTTCGACCTTATCTGGGTCAATCTCAATTCCTCTCTTGCTCACAAAGAAACCTATAAATTTTCTCAATGTAACCCCAAAGGTGAACTTGGTAGGGTTGAGTTTTAATTGAAACTTTCTCAACCTTTGGAAGAGCTTCTCTAAGTTCACAATATGCTCGTCTGATCGAGATTTAGCGATCATATCGTCTATGTACACCTTTATTTCCCTATGCATCATATCATGAAAAAGGGTCACCATGGTTCTTCGGTAAGTTGTCCCCGCGTTCTTCAAGCCAAAGGGCATTACTTTATAGCAAAATGTTCCCCACAGTGTTACGAAAGTGGTTTTCTCCATATCTTCTGGACACATCTTGATCCAGTTATATCCGAAAAATCCAACAACAAAGGAGAAAAGAGAATGGCCAGCTGGGTTGTCTACTAAGTTGTCGATATGGGATAGCGGGAAATTGCCTTTAGGGCTTGCCCTATTGAGATTCCTGTAGTCGACGCACATACACACTTTTCATCTTTTTCTGGGATTGGGACAATGTTGGCCATCCATTCCGGATACTTGGCCACTTCAAGAAATCCTACATCGCACTATTTTTTCACCTTATCTCTGATTTTCAAAAGCGTCTTAGTTTTTATCTTTCTGAGTTTTTGCTTTACAGGCTCACATCCTGCCTTTATGGGAAGCCGATGCATGATGATATTAATATCGAGGCCAGGTATGTCTTGATACGACCAAGCGAATATGTCTCTATATTCTTTCAGAAGCTCAATCAAACTTTGTCGAGTCTTGGCAGTAATGGTGGTACCAATTTTCACTTCGCGTTTCTCTTCCTCGGTGTCGAGATTCAAAACTTCTAACTCTTCCTTGTAAAGTAGAATCTGTTTTTCCTCTCCCTCCTCTAACATGAGCAAATCATTGGGCGAGTCATATTTTTCCTCTTTGTCATACTTTTCAATCTTTTCTAAGCACATGGGTAGTTCAAAGTCGATCTTCAGGTCTGACTCAGAGTTATTTATACCATTGATATCTGAATACCTGAAAAAAGGGCAAAATATATACAAATGCGATGGAAAAAAATGAATGAATAGTTTTTTATTATTTTTATTTTTAGTTTTAGGGGGTTTTAGGGTTTATCTACAGTTTTTATTTGTTTGCTGCACAAGGTTTATTGGGAAATGCATTTTTATTGAAATTAAAACCATAATGGTTTGACATAAACCCTTTACAAAAGACCCTTTGTTGCCCTCGGGTCTAAGGCAAAAGGGTTGGTTTTGAGAATTACTATGTAAATGATTTAAAGACTACAGGAATTTCTTCAGCAGTCCAGTTATTAAGCTTAAAGCAGGGGCGAATCATGGACAGGTACTTGTTTCCTTCCTCTCCATCAATCACATCATTGATGCTCAGCTCCCCAAAGGTCTTATTCAGGTCATTCTTTCCTTTCTCTTCCTCAACAACTAAGGCATCTGGATTTAAAAAGCCTCCAGATCTAAAAATATGACTCAGGGGTGGAGACGTTATTGGTTCCCATTCAATCTATTCCCCTTTCAGTCTAGCCTTTCTTCTTTCTTGTTTTCTCTTCATAGCAGTCTTCCTTTGCATATTGTTGGGCTTAAATCCCAACCCAAATCGATTCCTCTTTTTTGGGATAACTATAGGGTACAACCTCCTTTGATACTGCTTCCCAAAGCCTTTTCCTATCTCAGCCCCTTTTCCAAGGGTCTCCTTAACTTGCATCTTGGTGTTGTTGGATAATCCCGACCTAGGGAACTTACTCCCTTCGGTGATGAATGTTACATTAACAAGCTCTAGTGTTCTGAAATGGCATTCGAGTGTGCCCTCGTTGATTTCAATATAAGGCGCATCAGCGACACTAATTCAATGATATCCTCTTCGGCCCCGACAGTTACCAGCTGCCCGTCGACCATAAATTTTAGCTTTTGATGTAAGGAAGAGGGGACTGCACCTGCTGCGTGGACCTAAGGGTTCCCTAGCAAACATCTATATGTGGGTTCAATGCCCATCACCACGAAGTCAACGTCGAAAGTAGACGACTCAATTTGTAAGGGCACCTCAATTTTCCCTACTACATCTCTCTGAATCCCCATATAATGCTCTCATAGTGTTCTAATAAGCCCTCATATGAGCTATCTATTAGTAGCTTCTTTAAAGTTTCCAGAGAGAGAACGTTTAGGGCTTACTCATTGTCGATGAGGACTCCTGGCAGCATGTTCCTCTTGCATCTTATAGAAATATGGAGAGCCTTGTATGATCCTCTCCCACCTTCTGGAATTTCTTCATCATTGAATGAGGTGAAGTTATCTACAGCGATGTTATTGACCAACCTATCCATCTTGTCAATCGTTATCTATTTAGGCACGAATGTTTGATTCAAAATCCTCAAAAGGATATTAAGGTGACTGTTGCGTGTTTTGAGTGCTACGCAAATGGTGCAACTGAACACGTCACAAGTAATAAAAGATAAGTATCGAGTATCATCTCCTCAGGGATTGGTTTGAGCCACTTTGCTTAAGTCACTGCAAATGTTTAAAGAATTAAATAGTAATGATGAATTGAGATAAAGTAAACTAAATCTAAAGAATTGAAATAAAGGAAAGAGGAAACCGAATTGAGAGAGCAGACTGGGTTATCGAGAGTATTGGTGTTATTGCCGAAAGAACTACCTTGGCTTGTAGTTGCAGTGGTAAGTAATTGTTAAGGCAAGTAGTTTACTAGAAGTAGGACTCTTCTTGGCAAGCGGTTGGCCTGGCTAGTTAATTTTCGTGGTAAGTCAATGCAGAGTAATTGTCGTGGCAATTGAGCTGCAAATCGTTGCTTCTCCAATGTTCGGTGGAGTGTTCTTCAATGCCTTTTAATTATCCCTAACCGAAGAACTGATGATTGTGCATGCCTTGGTGATACATCCTTGCGTTAACCTTGGGTGGAAAACATCGATCTTCACTCATTTTAGCTGCTGAAATCATTTCCTTATCCCTAAGGCAGATTAGTTCCCACCAATGGTTGTTTAAATAAAAATCGTATCTAATTCATTTCGTGAATCTAGCTCTCCCCAGCCTAGATAAATGGATGCGTTCAAGATTCTTCCCCAAGCTCACTTGAAAAAAATAATAAAAACCAAGAATGGATAAACCATAAATTTATATTGAAACTAAAAACCAAGAACAAGAACAATTCGTCTCTCAACACCAAAAACCCAATAATCCCAAGCCAAATAAATTTAGTTCATGGTTGGGTAAAGAAGAAAATAAAAAGAAATAAAACCCAAGAATGGTGGGATTACACGATACAATAAAAAGAATTAGAGAAGATGAGCTTCTCCAATCTTGCGTTGAAGGCTGGGTGTGAATCCCTTCTCTTTTGATCTGATCTCTCCCTAAAATTGACCCCCTTGATTTACAATTTAATCTCTATTTATAGAGTTGATGTGATCGGATTTGAGTTGGAAGGATAGAGTTTGATTTGAATTCCACTTAGAAGGATTTATCTCTTTATATTTATCTGCAGCAGCTCTTCAAATCTGAGTCTTTATCCAATGTGATAAGGATAATGTTGGAGATAAACTGGAAATTCTTATCCTTACCCCAAAATCGACTCCACTCTTGTTGTTGATCTAATCCCCTTAAATAGATGAGGGGAAGAGTTTGAATGCGTGTGAAAGCCGTGGGGATCTGATCTCTATCTGATTGAAGATTTGAATTTTGAATCTAGGATTTATCCTTTGCATTTTGGATAATTCTACAGATAATGTTCTATTTATCCAGTTATACAGCGGCAATCAGCTTCAGCAATTTCTTCAGTTTTGTCCCTACTTGCCACGGTAATCATCCTGCACAAAATAAGGCAAACCAGCAGCGATTTCTCCACAAAAACTAATAAAACGCGAAGCCAAGCCCAATGAGCAGAGGAACTACGAAACTATGCATGAATGACTGCAAATGCAACTAAAATGGGCCTAAGTCTAATAATAATATGAGTAAACAGGGTGTAAAATTTAGTATTTTTGCACACTTATTACACCCCCAAACTCGAACTATTGCTTTTCCTCAAGCAATGCAAAACTAACAAGCACCTACAAAGGCATTTACCAAACATGAACAAGTTGCATACTTGACTTCAATCCACAGAACCGTGGCAACTAGATTTAATTACCTTTATGACTTTAGGCGAAACACAGAAAAATTACTCAAAATTCAGTATGATGCAAGTGAAGTGTGTGCGTAGTTATGTACAAGTTAATCATAGGAGTTCCCAGCAAAACCTTAATTTTATTATCTTACCGAGGCAAGCGATCTAACTAGAGCCAGTTTCGAGAACCTCTAGCAATTTCAAGATCCCTAAGATTTTTTTCGTTGAAAGATTCAAGATCCCTAAGACTAGAGCCAGTTTTGGGCACCTCTAGCAAAGGTTCATTCATCATTCATTTTTTGGCTAGAGCCAGTTGGGCACCTCTAGCATTGTTCTAATATTTCTTGCCTAAGGTTCACTAGGTTAACAAGTCACAACAATGTTTATTAAAGCAGCATCATAACAAAATCCTAAGCAAATTTCCATGCTAAGCCTAAAGTCAAAAGTTCTCTTAACCTAATGTCGTGGCAATTAAATCATCATTAGATATCACATCAGGTTATCAACAAGTTCAGTCAGGCAAATTGTCATGGCATGTGATGCAAACTATAATGAGTCAGACAAAACAAAGGCAAGACAACCCCTTAAACTCGAAAGAAGCTTTGTCCTCAATGCATGCAAAATTAAACAAATAAAAAGGAAAATGAAATACAAATGACTTAATAGAAGAGGTTGTCACCACTAATCGGTGTGGCTATTTGCTTGGCGCGTGTGCTACTTCGCCTCACTGGTTGTGGATCTTGTACATGCTTATGTTCTCCAATTTCCTCGACTTCCTCAATCGACTCACCCTCTTTCACTATTTCTTTAGAGATAGAAGCTTTATGCTTCAATGGTCACTTTATTAGCACATCCGGGGGTGGGACTTTAATGGTGCAGAGGTGGTGTCTTAGAAATTCTGAACAATTAGAATAGGAGTCAATGCGCTATAATTTTTTGAACTGGTTCATTACCTTTGTACAGTGTAGGGGTTGCCGCGACAATGCCACTCGTAGTTGGTCCAGAATTGCCAGCTTCAATTACCGGGGCAAGTAACTTAGCAGCGAACCTTGGAAAAGTTATACTACAATTCAGATTATCCTCCAAAATAATGCGCTCAATGGGTGTTGGTGTAGTGCCATAAAAGCTGATACTTTGCCTCAGTCTGCTCCAATCGATTCATCAGTGAGCTCAAGAGTTCTTTTGGGACTAGGGCAGTTGCCATGACACGTTCCTTTTTCGTAACAAGTCTGATTGTCTGGGTTTCTTTCAACACTTTATCTTATTAAAATAGAAAACAAAACATCTAAAATCAAAATAAGCATAAAAGAAAGAAAAGTTGAAGGGACTAGGGTTTCTTTAAAGAAAGCTTGATAAGGGTCGCTTTTGATATTTCTTATAGTCTATCCGTACCCTCTATTGAGTAATAATATTGCCCAAAAAGAGTTGGGCCATTATGATCGCAACCACTCCTACGTGCACTACCATGGTGGAGGTGCCTTTTTTTCTTGTTATTTTGAAGTCCATGCATACTCTCCACCTTGGTACTATTCCTGAAGGCATGAATATATTAATAGGAAAAATTATATCAACACTCAACCATTAAATTACCTTGTTATCTTTAACTTCCATCATGGTTGGATATAGCCTTCGTTGTCGTGGCAATTGTTGTTCTAGCCAATTACAGTGGCAATCTTCTGCCAAAATTCGGTGTAAGTAAAGGGAAGGACCAGTTTTCTAAAAATCTCTTGTCATCCAACCAATGTTTCCTTTACACTTCTCAAACATCTCCATCAGTAGAGATGTTGGTACATCACTAAGAGTGTCGTCTCCCAAACGATCATATGCTACTTTTGATGGCTTCACATCTAAAAGCGTTGGTTCCTCAAGAAATACCTGCAATGGATGAGATGATTTTTTAAAGAATTCAAAAGGTTCAATCATCACCTGCTCATATTTCATTAGTAGAGTATCGCCATCTTGTCGGTCCTGAATGTGGTTGTACAATTGTCGTGGCAATGGTGGATAAGAGTAATCAATAGATTTCTGCTTCAACATTAGCGCTGTTGTAACATTCTATAATCAGACTCCTCTAAATTTGCTATCGCATTACTCTTCTCAGCCTTATTGAATGTTGTCGTAGAATAGTTCTGTTAAGGCTTATCAACCGTTGTCGTGGCAATTGGTTGCTTAGGCTCATCAAATGTTGGACAGTCTTTCCCATTGGCATGCTCTCGATTCGAAGGTTCTAGTTGTTCCCCATACTTCAGGGAGCTATCATCGTATTGTTCTTTGTCTTCCTGCCTTGGGATTTCAGTATCCCTCAGAATTAATTGTTGAAGCATGTTATCTATGGCATGTGTGAATCTCCTCGATTGATCTTCTGAATCTCTCATGAGTGCATCCGTCCTAGCTATCCTTGCATCCATGGACTTTGATAGCTCTTGAATCTCCTCGATTGATCTATTAGGTCTAATCATGAAAGATTGAAACTTTTCCTCCAGGGAATTTTAATGCTCTTGACAAAAACTATATTGCTATGACATATCTGTTGCAGCAGCAAAACTATTATGGTAAAAAAAATTAGCATTTTGATCATACCATGAAGGATTTTGCTATTAGTCCCAACTACGGTCCTCCATATGGCCATATTCATCAGGATTATATGGGAAATTTCCAAATGAATGATGTTCTCCACAATAAGCACAAGAAATTGCGATGTCACGAACTCGTTGGGTAGCTCTCGGCAGTTGTATAGATGCGATTAGGTTGGTTAATCCTATAAGTTGTGCTAAGATTGATGTGGAAGTATCCTCTTCATAAAAATTCTCCACTCTTCTCCCTTGAAAAGCTTTAGTGTGTTGATATAGGTAATCATCGGTGGGATTAAGAAACTCTTGACTTGGTTGACTCCTATCTTCCCACTTCAACTCTCGAATGGATCAATCCATATCTTTCTGCATCTTGAAGTTCATTCAACTTGAAGCACACCTAAAACATGTGTTTTTTTTTACAAAACCAAAAACAAGTTAGTAATAATAATAATAATAATGCAATAACAAAAACAATTAACACCAATTTCTAATCGCCGGCAACGGCTCCAAAAACTTGTTGTGTGTTTTAAGTGCTACGCAAATGGTGCAAGTGAACACGTAGTAAGTAATAAATGATAAGTATCGAGTATCGTCTCCTCAGGGATTGGTTTGGGCCACTTTGCTTAAGTCACTGCAAATGTTTAAAGAATTAAATAGTAATGATGAATTAACATAAAGTAAACTAAATCTAAAGAATTGAAATAAAGGAAAGAGGAAACCGAATTAAGAGAGTAGGTCGGGTTATCGAGAGTATTGGTGTGATTGCCGAAAGAATTGACATGGCTTGTAGTTGCAATGGTAAGTAATTGCTAAGGCAAGTAGTTTGCTAGAAGTATGACTCTTCTTGGCAAGCGGATGCCTGGCAAGTTAATTACCGTGGCAACTGGGCTACAAATCGTTGCTTCTTCAATGTTCAGTAGAGTATTCTTTAATGTCTTCGAATTATCCCTAACCGAAGAACTGATGATTGTGCATACCTTGGTGATATATCTCTGCGTTAACCTTGGGTGGACAACATCAATCTTCACTCGTTTTAGCAGCTAAAATTATTTCCTTATCCCTAAGGCGGATTAGTTCCCACCAACGGTTGTTTAAATGAAAACCATATCTAATTCGTTTTGTGAATCTAGCTCTCCTGAGCCTAGATAAACAGATGCGTTCAAGATTCTTCCCCAAGCTCACTTGAAACAATAATAAAAACCAAGAATGGATAAACAATGAATTTATATTGAAACTAAAAACCAAGAACAAGAACAATTCGTCTCTCAACACCAAAAACCCAATAATCCCAAGCCAAATAAATTTAGTTCATGGCTGGTTAAAGAAGAAAATACAAAGAAATAAAACCCAGGAATGGTGGGATTACACGATACAATAAAAATAATTAGAGAAGATGAACTTCTCCAATCTTGCGTTGAAGACTGCGTATGAATCCCTTCTCTTTTGATCCAATCTCTCTACAAAATCAACTCCCCTCTTGATCTACGATTTAATCTCTATTTATAGAGTTGATGTGATCGAATTTGAGTTGGAAGGATGGAGTTTGATTTGAATTCCACTTGGAAAGATTTATCCCTTTATATTTATCTGCAGCTCTTCAAATCTGATTCTTTATCCAATGTGATAAGGATAATGCTAAAGATAAAGCTAGAAATTCTTATCCTTATCCCAAAATCGACTCCACTCTTGTTGTTGATGCGATCCCCTTAAATAGATGAGGGGAAGAGTTTGAATGTGTGTGAAAGTGGGGATCTGATCTCTATCTGATTATAGATTTGAATTTTGAATCTGGGATTTATCCTTTGCGTTATGGATAATTCTATAGATAATGTTCTATTTATCCAGTTATGCCACGGCAATCAGCTTCGGCAATTTCTTCAGTTTTGTCCTTACTTGCCAAGGCAATCGTCCTATACAAAATAAGGCAAACCAGCAGCGATTTCTCTACAAAAACTAATAAAACGCGAAGCCAAGCCCAATGAGCAAAGAAACTACGAAACTATGCATGAATGACTACAAATGCAACTAAAATGGGCCTAATTCTAACAATAATATAATTACACAGGGTGTAAAATTTAGTACTTTTGCACACTTATCAGTGACCCTCAAAACTTAGTAAAAGCGACAATATAGAAATTCTTGCAGAGAGTTTATGAAGTTGTTCTACCACGCTATACTCAATGTGCTTAAGTATTTTCAAGAATTCTTGAGCCTCTGCTCATGATACACTGAGGGTCGCTCAAGGTAGAAGTCCTTTTCTGATTCTTTCTCTGACTCGTTAACCATAGCTTTCCTCTGGGCTGCGTCCCTATCTTCAGCAATTTGAGGTGAATATCACCTCCCACTTCTTGTGAAGTGGCCCACTTAGTTGAATGACCCTTCCTCTAACTCGTCCTAGGTCGACGAGGCACTTCCCGAGGTCATCACTGTGCAGGAATAATTCCAAGGTACCTGCTTGTTGTCTTTATATGAAAATAGAGCTGGTGCTCTTATTATTAGTCATGGGGCCGAATCTTTACAGTTTACCATCTCTTGCCTTAACCTTGATCACCAAAGGTTTGATTTCTGTAAGGTTTTTCGTAACCAGAAACTCATCTGATGTACAGACTTCCATCACTTTGTGCACGCTTGTCATCTCGAAGAACTCGAGTTCTTTGCTATCCATCTTAGTTTGGATCAGTTGTCTGCACTCCGGACAAAGCTGGATCCCTTGTTCTTTTTCTTCGTGATATTAACAATAAGGCTTACCCTTGTATCCCATACTCTTGATTCATTCCATCAATAATCTGGCCTTAATCATTTCGGCCCACGCCCACTTCAAAGGTGCTTTGACTTTTGACACATATTCTTTAATCATCATTTCATCTTCTTCAATTATTGCTTTTACCCTTGCTTTCTGGTGATTCGGTAGGGGATTCCCACTAGCCTCAGATGTGTCGAATGATAGCATGCCTGATTTTTGCAAATCATCTACCATTCTTTTGAAAGTAGTGCAATTTTAGATGGTATGCCCTCTAACCTCAGCGTGATATTCACATTGTACCTTTTTATCGTACCATGGTGGGTATGCGGGTAAAAAAGAGGAACGTGTTGTGGTAGCACCTTTCGTGATTCAATCAGTTTTGAGAATAATTCTGCGTAGGTCATAGGAATGGGAAGAAAATAAGTCTTTGGGTTCTCTTGGTACTTTCGTTCATCTTTTGGTGGATTCGATGCTGCTGAAGTTATGGCTGGAGTACTAGACTTGTTAAGGACCACCTCTTTCGAGTAATTAGGGTTATAGGCGTTTGTCATACTAACCTCATTATCCTTCTTTTTATAAGGCTTCTTTATGTCACCTGTGATAAGTGTTCAAAAGTACTATTTTTATTACCCTTTTTACTCATATTATTGTTAGACTTAAGCTCATATTAGTTGCATAATTAGTCATTCATGCATTAATTCATGTTTCTTTCCACCGTTTAGCTTGATTACATAACTTGGTGATTTTTGTGGAAAAAATGTTGCTTTGGTGTGTGTGCAGAATCACTTGCCTAAACAAGGCTAGAACCAGTTGCTAGGGTAGTGCATGAAGGAGATGCCGAGCTAGTTGCCAGGGCAATGCATGAAGGAGACGCCGAACCAGTTGCCAGGGCAATTGTCGACAAAGAATAAGGTGATATGGTAGTCGAAATTGATGACTAGACAAGCCCAAGATGACTTGGAGCAAAGCTAAATCCTAAAGGAGTTTGATTTCCATGAAGAGGTTAAAGAAGAATTAAATTCCAAGAAGATAGGAAAAGTTCTAGAAGGAATATAATTATAATAAAGAATTATATTCTTTAAAGATAATTTAATTCCAACTTAACTTCCTCCTCAAAGAAGGACTTTGACCTAGCCCTATAAATAGATCACCAAGCCGTCAACTCCAAGTAAGCAAGAAGAGAGGATTTTCGACAACCCCATAGGGCAAGAAGAGAGAAATTTCGACAAGAGAGCAAGGGGGAGAGAGTTTGATTTCTTCTTCTTCTTTGCTTCCATTAGATTCATGGTTTGGGGATTATTCTTTGTATATCTTTTGAACCCAACCATGAACTAACTTGATTGGTTGGGGTTATTGTGTTTTGTTGTTATGAAAAACAATTAGATTTTGTTTAGGTAATAAGAGTTTGCACTTTCAATTCAAGGTTTACTCATTCTTGGTTCTTATTCTTGTTTGCGAGTGAATTGGGAGAGGATCTCGTAACTTCATCTATTTATCTAATATCGGGAGAGTTAGATTCAAGAAACGAATGAGTATGGTCTTTATTCAATCTATTGATAGTGAAGATTAATCCGGCTTAGGAATAAGTTAAGGATTTCAACGGCTAAAAGGAGCGCAAGATTGGTTGTTGGTCACCCTTGATTCACGCAGAGATGTATTATCAAGGCATGCACAAGTAGCTAGAGTTTCGACTTAGGGATAAGAAGAAACCATTGAAGAACGCTATGCCGAACCTTGAAGTTGCTGCCCAGACGCCCAAGTAGTTGCTTAGCTAGTCGCCCAGGCAACCATCGATTAGTTGCCAAGGCAACCCCGCTGTGCAAGTTGCCACGACAACTGAGTTGCCCTTGCACTCTTTTACCAAGACGATCCAATCGGCTATCACACCTCAACTCACGATAACCTGGCCTATTTACTCTATTTTAATTTCATCTATTCTTTTAGTTTATTGCTCTTAGTTTTCTCGTTAATTAAAACCTCTATTATCAATTCTATTTTTATTTTCACAGTGCAGTAACTTAAGCAAAGTGGCCCAAACCAATCCCTGTGGAGACGATACTCGATACTCGTATCACTTTATTACTTGCGACGTGTATACTTGCACATTTGCGTAGCACTTATTACACGAAATAAGTTTTTGGCGCCGTTGCCGAGGATTGGCAATTGGTGTTAGTTGTTTTTGTTATTGCATTTTTTTAATTTTACTAACTTTTCTTTTTGTTTATTTTATCAAAAAAATTTAGGTGCGCTACAAGTTAAGGGACATCAACATGTCGGGAAATAAAAGCCGATCTATTCAAGAGTTGATGTTGGAAGATGTGAATCAATCTAATCAAGAGTTTCTTGCACCTTTTGATGATTACCTATACCAACCGAGAAAAGCCCAAAGAGCCTATACCGTGGAAAAATCTTGTGCTATGTGTGGAAAACATCATGTGTTTGAAAATTGCCCTCACATTTTCGGTGCATATAGCTACATAGAGGACCATAGAGGGAACCAGCTGCAAAATTCTTCATGGTATGGTCAAAAAGCTCAAAAATTTTTTTACCATAACAATTTTGCCGTAGCAACAGATATGTCATGGCAATGTAGTCCTTTTCAAGAGCATTCCAATTCCTTGGAGGAAACGTTACTAGCTTCCTTGGCTAGACTTGACGGATCAATTGAAGAGATTTGAGAGCTATCAAAATCTATGGATATGAGGATAGCTCAGTGGGATGCAACCTTAGGGGATTCAGAAGATCAATTAGGGAGATCCACATATGTCATGGATAACATGCACCAACAATTCATTCCTAGGGATACTGACGTCCCAAGGCAAGAGGATAAGGAGCAATGCAAAGAAAGCTCTCCGATGTGTGGGGAACAACTAGAACCTCAAAGTCAAGAGGATGCCAATGAGAGAGACTGCCCAACACATGATGAGCCTGAACAACAAATTGCCTCGGTAATGATTGAAGAGCCTAAACAGAGCAATGCCGCGACAACACTCAGTGAAGCTGAGAACAACAATACTACAGCAAATTCTGAGGAACCTAATGCCCAGAAGGTTACAACGTTGATGTTGAAGCAGGAATCTGTAGATTGTTCTCATCTACAATTGCCACGGCAATTACACGACCACATGCAAGATCAACGAGATGATAATACTTTGCCAATGGAATATGAGCAGGTAATGGTTGAACCTTTCGAATTCTTTAAAAACTCATCTCGTCCATTGCAGGTATGTCTTGAGGAACCGAGGTTGGTAGATTTGAAGCCATCGAAATCTCTACTGATGGAGATGTTTGAGAGGCCAAAAGAAAACGGTGTTTGGATTCGTAAAGCTTTTCAGAAAATTGGTTCTTCCCTTGACTTACAGCAAATTTTGGCAACTGATTGCCACGGCAATTAGCTTGAGCAACAATTGCCACGACAACAAAGGCTACATCCAACCATGATAGAAGTCGACAAGAATGAGGTAATTGAATGGTTGAGAATGGATATAATTTTTCCTATTAATATATTTGTGCCTTCAGGAATAGTAGCAAGGTGGAGAGTATACATGAACTACAAGCGAACAAAGAAGAAATACGCTTCCACCATGGTAACGCAAAAGGGAGTAGTGGCAAGCACATTGGCCAAACTCTTTTTGGGCAATATTGTCACCCGATGGAGGGTGCGGATGGACTATAAGAAGTATCAAAAACCACCATCCTCAAGTTTTCTCAGATATGCACTAACATTAGAAGATGCATGATGGCACTCTTTTCAGACATGGTCGAAGACTTCCTTGAGATCTTCATGGATGATTTTTCCGTTTTTGGTAGTGACTTCAACAGTTGCCTCGACAATTTAAAGAATGTGTAGGCAAGATGTGAAGAAACCGATTTAGTCTTTAATTGGGAGAAGTGTCCTCTTATGGTAGATGAAGGAATAGTGCTCGGCCACAAGATTTCATCCAAGGGAATTGAAGTAGACAAATCCAATGTGGACGTGATCGAGAGATTACCCCCACCAAGATAAAGTCTTCCATTTTGATGATTCTTGCACCCCAATCATTTGAAACCCTAAAGGAAAAGTTTACCTCGGCACACATTGTCATTCCACCAGATTGGACGCTACCTTTTGAGCTCATGTGTGATGCAATTGATTTCGTGGTAGGAGCAGTCCTATGTCAATGCACAGGAAAGGAACAGAAAATCAAGTGGCCGATCACTTATCACGTTTAGAATGTAATAGGGAAGAGGACGCGGATTTAGAGATATGTGATGCATTCCCGAATGAATAACTTTTAGTTACCTCGGCAACCATGGATGTGCACACCTCGGCAACCATGGATGCGCATGCCTCAGCAACCCTCGACGCTGTAGTAGCTCTTGACGCGCACGCCTCGGCAACTCCAGACGCGCACGCCTCGGTAACCACTGATACGCACGCCTCGGTAACCATGGACGCGTATGCCTCGGCAACTCTAGACACACACGACTCGGCAATCTTGGGAGCAGTCGCCACGATAGTACATGCCTCAGCAATACCCTGATCAGGTTATACGCCGATGTGTCCCTGAAGAGGAGCAACAGAATGTACTCCGACAATGCCATTCTTCACCCTATGGAGGATATTTTGGAGGAACTCGTACTGCGGCCAAAGTTTTTCAATCCGGTTTGTATTGGCCAACACTGTACAAAGATGCCCAAGAGTTTTACAAGCAATCTGATCGTTGCCATAGGACGGGCAATATCACCCACAAACCAATGGGCAAACAGAAATTTCCAACCGGGAATTGAAGGGTATACTCGAGAAAGTTGTAAATCCCTCTAGAAAGGATTAGTCAACAAGACTAGATGACGCACTTTCGGCATATCGCACTGCATTCAAAACACCCTTAGGTATGTCCCCCTTCCGACTTGTCTATGGAAAAACATGCCATCTACCGGTGGAAATCGAACACAATGCATATTGGGCAATCAAGACCATAAATATGGATTGGGAAAGTGCCGGGCAAAAGCATTTTTTTGGACCTCAACGAGATAGAAGAATTTCGTGCACTCGCCTATAACAATGCACAAATCTACAAGGAGAAAACAAAGCAATGGCATGACAAGAAACTATTTCCGCGGCAATTCATGCCAGGGCAACTAGTTCTCTTATTCAATTCTCGGCTAAAACTTTTCCCGGGAAAACTAAAATCAAGATGGTCGGGACCATTCGAAGTTGTCAAACCATTCTCCCATGGTGCCGTGATAATCAAGTCCATTATCGACGAACATGAATTCAAAGTTAACGGACAAAGATTGAAGCACTACAACGGTGCCCATGTAGAACGTAACAAAGAAGTTGACACCTTAGGAGATGCATAAGCATGCTCTCCTTTCGATATTTTCTTTTTCTTTTTCTTTTTTTGAACTATTTTTTCTATTATTTTTAGTTATTTTTTCTCTTTATTTATTTTTGGAATTTTTAGGAGATATTTTATTTTTCTTCATTATCTTTAGTTTCCAGGTTTTCTTTGTTTTCTTTTCTTTTCCACAACAAGACTCACAACCACCATGCTAAGAAAATTCACTGCCGACTACTTGCCACAGCAACCACAACAGAGATTGCCCAGGCAACAACAATGGCATCGGCAACTTCTGATGCCCAAACATAGATCAAATCAAAGCAATGCTATTCACGCGGTACCAGCCACAAGCATTCAACCACTGACCGGAAAATGAATCAAGCAAACGTCACAAAGGAAACTTATCACTCGAGGTGACGACCTCTCCGACTAACTCATTTCATTTAGTTTCTTCTAAATTTTGTTTCACTTTTACATGCATTGAGGACAATGCTTCTCTCGAGTTTGGGGGGTGTTGTTTTCTAGTTAGTTTCATGTTTAGTTGCATTCATCTTTAGCAATCACATATTGGTTGCATATGTTACTTGCCATGCCTTTAATTGGATTTAATTGCTTAAGACTTGTTGAATATCTAATGATGAATTTTTGCCACTGCACTTAATTGAAAGAACCTTTAATTTTAGGATTGCATGAAAAGAACTTAGAATTTTACTATGATGCTGAATTTTTTACACGGTTGTGGCTTGTTGATTGAAAGAAACTTAGTGAACTTAGGTTGCTTAAAATTTGGGTAAATTTAAGATTGAAAATTAAAAGTTAAATTCTTGCTAGAGGTGCCCGAAACTGGCTCTAGTAGTAAATACACTTTCTTACTAGAGGTGCCCGAAATTGGCTCTAGTCAACTAAAATAAAATGAGAAATTGCTTACTTTGCTAGAGGTGCCCGAAATTGGCTCTAGTGAAAATAAAAATAAATGCCCCGGTAATTAAATTGATAAAAGCCTATTGTTCACATAGAATCTTGAAAATCAACATGTATACAACTACGCACACACATTGTCACGACCATTATAGTTTGGTTCCGGGTAATTTTTGTGCTATCCGAAAAATTAAAAGGTGATCATACTTTGTGCCGCGGTTCCGAGGTTTGAATTCAAGTTTGAAGCATGTCTTTGATGATTAAAGTCTTGGCAGGTAATTGTTAGTTTGCATTGCTTAAGGACAAGCAATAGTTCGAGTTTAGGGGTGTGATAAGTGTTCAAAACTACTATTTTTATTACCCTTTTTACTCATATTATTGTTAAACTTAAGCTCATATTAGATGCATAATTAGTCATTCATGCATTAATTCATGTTTCTTTCCACCGTTTAGCTTGATTACATAACTTGGTGATTTTTGTGGAAAAAAATGCTGCTTTGGTGTGTTTTTGTGTGTGTGCAGAATCACTTGCCTAAACAAGCATAGAACCAGTTGACAGGGCAGTGCATGAAGGAGATGCCAAGCTAGTTGCTAGGGCAATGCATGAAGGAGACGCCGAGCCAGTTGCCAGGGCAATTGTCGACAAAGAATAAGGCGATATGGTAGTCAAAATTGATGACTAGACAAGCCCAAGATGACTTGGAGCAAAGCTAAATCCTAAAGGAGTTTGATTTCCCTGAAGAGGTTAAAGAAGAATTAAATTCCAAGAAGATAGGAGAAGTTTTAGAAGGAATATAATTATAATAAAGAATTATATTCTTTAAAGATAATTTAATTCCAACTTAACTTCCTCCTCAAAGAAAGACTTTGACCTAGCCCTATAAATAGATCACCAAGCCGTCAACTCCAAGTAAGCAAGAAGAGAGGATTTTCGACAACCCCATAGGGCAAGAGAGAGATTTTGACAAGAGAGCAAGGGGGAGAGAGTTCGATTTCTTCTTCTTCTTCTTTGCTTCCATTAGATTCATAGTTTGGGGATTATTCTTTGTATATCTTTTGAACCCAACCATGAACTAACTTGATTGGTTAGGGTTATTGTGTTTTGTTGTTGTGAAAAACAATTAGATTTTGTTTAGGTAATAAGAGTTTGCACTTTCAATTCAAGGTTTACTCATTCTTGGTTCTTATTCTTGTTTGCGAGTGATTGGAAGAGGATCTCGTAACTTCATCTATTTATCTAATATCGGGAGAGTTAGATTCAAGAAACAAATTAGTATGGTCTTTATTCAATCTATTGATGGTGAAGATTAATCCGGCTTAGGAATAAGTTAAGGATTTCAACGGCTAAAAGGAGCGCAAGATTGGTTGTTGTTCACCCTTGATTCATGCAGTGATGTATTATCAAGGCATGCACAAGTAGCTAGAGTTTCGACTTAGGGATAAGAAGAAACCATTGAAGAACGCTCTGCCGAACCTTGAAGTTACTGCCCAGATGCCCAAGTAGTTGCCCAGCTAGTCGCCCAGGCAACCATCGATTAGTTGCCAAGGCAACCCCGCTGTGCAAGTTGCCACGGCAACTGAGTTGCTCTTTCACTCTTTTACCAAGACGATCCAATCGGCTATCACACCTCAACTCACGATAACCTGGCCTATTTACTTTATTTTAATTTCATCTATTCTTTTAGTTTATTGCTCTTAGTTTTCTCGTTAATTAAAACCTCTATTATCAATTGTGTTTTTATTTTCACAGTGTAGTAACTTAAGCAAAGTGGCCCAAACCAATCCCTGTGGAGACGATACTCGTATCACTTTATTACTTGCGACGTGTATACTTGCACATTTACGTAGCACTTATTACACGCAACAACCTCCATCGAGCTTTCCACTCTTAACAGCCACCAAGATCAATTCCCCATTCATCAGCATGTCTGCAAAGCTCTTGGTTGCATGATGTATCATTCTTATTATAGAAAGTACCCTTCAAAGTTTCTACAAACGGGGTGATTGTGTTTTCCAGTAATGGTGGTTGAACCTGAGCGGCCACGTCCTGCCATCTTTGTGTGTTTTGGAGAAGCTTTCATGATACTTTTACTCTATTCCTTGTAAAACAAACTAGTTGGGGGCCATGTCAGTCACGTGCTTATACTGCTCGTTAAATGCCCTTGACAGATCACTCTAGGATCGTATATTGGCCCTGCTCAACTGCGTATACCACCGAGACGTAGATCGAGTCAAACTATCTTGGAAGCAGTGAATGAGCAGCTTCTCATTATTTAAATTCATTGACATCTTTTGTCTGCACATGGTCAGATGTGCAGAAGGACAAGTGGTTTCATTGTATTTCTCGAAGTTAGGGGTTTTAAACTTCGGAGGCATTACCATATCAGCCACCAGGCTTAAGTCGTCTAGGCCGCCATGAATGTTCCCTTCTTGGAAGAATTTGATGATTTCCTCTAACTTGTCACATCGAACCTCTTATTTTTTGTTCATTCTAGCTATATCTACGGCTTCATTGAGATCAAGCACCTTATAATCTTGGGTTTCCTCGTTATTGAACCCAGAATCATTTGGGGCATTAGCAGAAGATCCTCTCAGATGGAGCTAAAATTTGGCCTTGGGTGGGGCAGCTCCCTCTTGTGTCCTTGAATGGGCGTAGGTGATCCCCGGAAATTATGGTAAAGCATCAATAGCTTCAGAGGTTTTCCCCCTTATCGAGATTCTTAAACCCTAGCATGGTTGCAATCTGGCTGATTGTATTCTTCTGAGCCTATGCAATCTCTTCCTTTATATCATTTTCTATCTTGTCCAACCTATCCTGGGTGCTTTTGAGGTTGATTTCTCAGGTTGTTAATCTATCTTCCATGGCCATTTCTTTGGTTTGGGAACGAGTACAGTACTTGTGTGAAACTTTGGCTATTTTGAAAGTTCTACAATACAATTTACTTTAATTAATCTCTTGATATATATGAATGTATGAAATGTCATAAACTAAGCTAATGCAAAGAAAACAAACAGTAAATAA
The DNA here is from genome assembly GCA_019671005.1 of Hibiscus mutabilis. Taxonomy (NCBI): domain Eukaryota; kingdom Viridiplantae; phylum Streptophyta; class Magnoliopsida; order Malvales; family Malvaceae; genus Hibiscus; species Hibiscus mutabilis. Next base: position 13,788,301 of record CM033748.1, on the reverse strand, counting down.
AAAATCCATGAGTGTAGGCGTAGAGCATCGATTCTGTAAGTACTTTCTCTAGAAGTAGTTCTTATTGGATGCCAAAGGTCGTTATTACAAAGGATTTTGACTTTTTCTACGAGAACATCTCAGCCTGAGCACCCAGCTCCTTGATTTCTTCAATCAACCACATGAGTCTTGGTCCCACTTCTCCCACTGGCATGATGTACTAGCGAAGAGTCGTAGCTTCCTTAGCTAACATCATCACATGCTTAGCTACGTCTTGTATCTGGGCCATGACGCTCTTGTCAAATTTATCTCGTTCTTGGAACCTTCTGGCATTGTCTCTAAGCCGAGTAAACCAATAGTCATTAACCCCTTCATTGATATCTTTGAGAACCAAAATATTCATTCAATATTCCTGAATGATGCTTTCCATAGCTTCCACTTGCTTTTTCAATGTATCATTCTCACTCTGACTAGCATGAAGTTTAATATAAGTATAATAATTCTAGAACCTATGCAGCGAATGATTCAACTCGGTTATTATGGCTTACAACTCAGCAACGAAGGCCTGGCTCTATTTTAGCTTCTTACTCATCTCATCACATACTGTCTGCAACTCAAACAGACGAACCTTGTTGTTATGGGCCTTTCTCTTCCATGCAGCCATATTTTCTTTCGAGGACCCGCTTGTTATTTTCATTATCGACCACTTGTTTTCCCTTCTTCTTCTTATCTATCAGCATTCGTTTGTATTTTTCAACTTCTCTCTTGCCGCGCTCTCTTTCTTTTCCCACGGCTTGCTCAATTTCTTGTCTCCACCGCTCTGAAGTCTTTCTTAAATCAGCATTTTCAGATATCGTCGAGATTATGACGTCGTATAGAGAGTTTCATGGATGGGCCACGCCAAGGTTTTGTACAAGTGTAGAGATTATAATCATCTGATGCTACTGGCCTATGGAGTGGAATTGGGTATATGAGTCCCGAAGGTACTTGCTAGGCTCATACGGAGAATCAATATGCTCACATGAGCAAAGCGTTTTCCCCTCACTTTCACGATTGGGTCGAAGATCGGCATAGAGCATATAATCAAGCTTTAAATGTGTAAAATGAGACCATATTCATAAATGGACAATTAAATTAAATTTTATATGAACTTAGCAAATTCTGATATTAAAGCAAAGTGTAATCGACTTGTGGCTTGACTCTTTTTTTGTTTAAAAAAACAAAAAATTTCCCCTAGCGGAGTTGCTAAGTTGTCGCAACCTTTTTTAGGGGTCTCGACGTATTTTTTATAAAGCCAAAAACAACGGAGTCGCCACCAATCTTTTTCTGAGGTGAGATTGGATCACCTAAAAACAAGTCAGTTGAATAAAATCATTTTTATTTTATTAAAACAACGGTTTTGGTCTGCGAAAAACACAAAAACAGGTTCGGGAGTCGATTACGCGTGGGGAAGGGTTAGCACCCCACGACTCCCAAAATTGGTACCTAGCCGATTACAAAATGTTTTAATGTCGAAATTTGCAAGGTCAAATAAAATTTAACTTATTGTCTATTTATGCATATGATTTCATTTTAATGGCCCCGCCATTTAGAGAATGAACTCTAATCACAGCCAACATTGGTGTGTTGAAATTTTTATTATTTTAAGTTGATAATCATTAACCCTAAAAAATGTCTTGGTGAATTTTACTATTAAGGTTTAAATATTATTAAGTGTCAATTATTAGATTTAAAATTTTTACCTAAAAGTCTAGGTGGGTTTTATTTACAGGGTTCAAGTTTGATTATGTGGTTATTTATTAACTTTACAAGAAAGACTATTATAAAAGGAATCTAATCTAAAGGCTCTATACTAGAGAATAAAACTTATACTAAATGGACCTAAACCTAAGGCTTTTGAGACTAGTCTAAAAAGTCATTATCATTTTAAAGCTTTTAAAAAAAATAAGTTAACTCAAAATAAGCGAAGATAAACAACATAAAATTAAATTGCAAGAAATTAAACGTGTAAGATATTTTTTTTAAAAAAAGGAAAAATATAACATATAATTTTCGAATAAAATGCATCTATTCTTCAATCGGGTCGACATTTAATCAATAAGCCGGATCTTTTTTTAAAAAAATAGATTAAAACTTAATTTAAAGAAAAGTTTAGTAATTGTAAAATTCGGACTAAAAAGGAAATAAAAAGTGATCATATTGAAAAAAACATGAAAACCCGAGACCAAATTTTAAAGGAAACAATGAGCATTTTGACAAGATTGAAAATATGGTATTTTACGGAATAAAAAAAATAGGGCGGAAGGATTTAATAAGCGTAATTTACTCATTTTGTTTTAAAACATTTGGGTATAAAACCCACTTTTTACAAACATCTTTCAATTTTTCCTTTTAAAAATTTTGGATCAAAAATCTCTTTCTAATTTTATCTCAAATGTTCAACCATTCCATGAAGAACATGAAATAAACCATCGCACCGGCCACCGATGGTGGTCGGTCAAAAAATACCCCTTTTTTAATTTGCTTTTTAAAATATCAAAATAGATTAAAAAAATTGTTCTCTCTTTTTTAGAAAAACGTATCTCCCCCTCCTTAAAATTTCTAGAATTCGGCCACCACCTTTACTCAAATTCCGGCGACGGTGGTTCGATGCAAGGTAAGCACTATACCTCTATTTTGCATATTCAAAACATAACATAAAAATAGAAAGAAAAAAAAAAGGTAAAGAATACCTAAAAACGCTTGATTCTTGTATTCTTCTTGAACAATTCGTAGTACATTTTTTTTGGATTTTCCATCGTAAATTACAAGGGATTTACAAGGGCTTATTTTTACTACCATAATTACATGAAAAAACGGAAATAATCCCTAAAATTCGGGTGGAAGTATTCCCCAAATTTTTATTTGATTTATGCTTCCCCTTTCCAAACTTGACTGAAATCTGGTAATTTAGGGCTGCTCTTTCCATTTTGATTCTAATCAGATTGACCTCTCCCACTATTTCCTTCTTTATTTTCATTCGAATAATGCAGCCTTCCTTTTTTGCTTGTACGTTTACCATCTTGCTTGCTTATTTTCCTTTTTCTTGCAGGTTGAAGCTGCTGGAGAAACAATCACAAGGAAAGCAGGCGCGTGGAAATGGGAGGCGGTCTGCAGGGGTGTGGCTTGACGCATGGGGGCCACACGCACATGTAGAGCTGGTTCTCTTCTTGATCCAATCTGAACCGTTGGATTTTATTTGAATTCAACGGTTAATAATTGACTGCACATAAAAAATTAAAAAATTAATTAAAATTTTTTTATTCTAGCCAAATGGGTTATTAAATGGGTTTTATTAAAATGGACTCTTATGGACTCTTTTATTTCTTTCTTGAGTATGCTTCGGGAGGTAGCCTGGTAAACTTGATGAATAAGAATGGCGGCAAAATACCGGAAAGTGATGTCAAGTGCTATACGCGGATGATACTCCAAGGGCTTTTGGACATTCACCGGAAAGGGTTCGTTCATTGTGATTTAAAACCGGGTAATATCCTGGTTTTCCCTGCTCGAGACGGTACAGGTTTAGTTAGTCTAAAGATTGGGGATTTTGGGTTAGCTAAACAAGTTGGGGTAAACAAAAGAAAGTATGGATTTCAAGGTTCATGGCCTTACATGTCTCCTGAATCAGTTCTTGGTCACGTTATCGGTGCATTGGACGTATGGTCTCTGGGTTGTGTAGTGGTTGAAATGATAACGGGCGGATTGGCATGGGACACTTGTGATGCACACGATCTAATGATGAAGCTGAGAACATGTCGATTTTAGGCAAGGATTTCTTAAACAAGTGCTTTGTCACCGATCCAAACCAAAGGTGGAGTGCAAGTATGCTATTAAGACGCCCCGTATATTCTCCCAGAGCATGAGCTTCCAAGAGGTCTTCAACAATCTTGCAACTCATCTCGTTCTTCAACATATTTTCAAGAAGAAAAAGTATTCCAGTCTGCACTTCCACAAGGTTTCATCATATCCGGCAGAGTTTGTCTCGAAACGAGGAAATATTTAGTGGAATTACAGTTGATCGGTTCCGTCACCCGGAAGTTAATTATTTGTGTTTTTTCTCAGAACTTTATCGAGAAGTTGGCAGTGAAAGGAGTTGTGAATCCTTCCCTTCACCTGTTTTTTCTTTTTCCATTATTCCATTATGTAATCAATAATACTCCTACGTTAGAGCATTTTTTTTTTGTTTTGAATGATTATATGCATCTATATTGATGTACCGAATGAAAGAATTTTCTTAAGCAAACGTGTCCATGCTATGCAAGAATTTCTTAATCTTGCGTTTTGTTTTTTTTATCCAAAACATCCCATTCTTTAACATATTATCAAGACAAAGAAGTATTCCAACTTCGACTTCCACCCGGTTTCATAGTGTGCGTAACTTGCTAGTTAAAGTTGTTGTGCGCTTTAGTTTTGTTTGTTTGTTTTACTGGTTTTTATTGGATTTAAGGTTGTCTTAGACTTTAAAAAGTTTGTCTCAGTATCAGACTTTCTGCAACATTCTTCTTATAATGAACCATGAATTTTGTCGAAAAAAATTTCATGCTTTCAGTTAATTTGGAAATGAAATGGTGAGTAAAACATATTCATGCATGGCAGAGAACTCAGCTGGTTAATTTAAACATTTTTCTTCTGTACTCGTATATTTATTTTGATCTACTCGGATCAGATGGCGTATCTTTAGGTTTATCAACCTCACGAATCCTTGCAGTCTCCACAATAGCCAAAGCCTTATATGCTTTTTCACCCTCATCTTTCGCATCCACTGAATCAAGATCAGCTTCAGCACCTTTCACTTCTGTACTCTCTTTCCCCTGATCCACTGTTTCAAAATTAGCTGACTTATATGATGTTTGATCACAGCATGGTAGCTGATCTACTCGGCTCAGGCAGTTTCGTTGGGACAGCAGACGAGTACAATTTTTTGGATTCTGCATTGTACATGTTCCAGTTGAGGCGGGTATGACTATGCGTTTGATGGGAAATGAATATGTGTGGATGTCAAAAGTTATACTCGTTCTAGGTAGTGGCTAGGCGACGGGTTTGAGACCTTACTCGCCCTATATTCACCCGTCCCGCATCCACGCACTTCGCATCTACAAGATGAATAAGGTTATTTTAATAAAAATAAAATAAATTTTTATTTATTTATATTATATATATTAGGTGACATTGGGGTGGATGAATATGTTTGTCATCATTCATGTGAAATATGTTTGTAAGCCTTTATAAGAAATTTGAAATAATTAATTGAGTTAGAAACTAATTTTATGAAATATGTCAAGATTTTATGCATAGGAAGTGAGTTAAAAAATTCACCAAAAATTCTATATAAATAATTAGAAAGTGATCCATACGTTGTTGTAATCGTGAGTAAGTCTAGTTTTGTGTAGAACAAACAGAGATCAATTTTGATCTGTATTTTAAAAGATAAGAATTTTTAAAGTGATCGGAGTTCAGAAAAACAGATTGCTCCTAATACTAGTTAGGTAGTTGCTTTAAAAATTCATCATAAATTATACAAGTCGAATTAGAAGTATTACATTAAATTGTTAAGAAGAAATTTGGGTCTAGTGTCTTTTAGAGCAAACAAAATGAAGTTCCAAATTTTATATTACGAGATAAATAGATTTCCTTGAAGGTAGTACAGGTGGATACAAGCTGAGTGGTGGGTACCCTGCTAAGTAATGGGTGCAGGGTGGATTTGAGAACGTGATGGCATGGGTGGGTGTAGATTTAAAAATTATACATGCCGTGAGTGTTAGGTAAGTGGTAGATATAAAATTTTTAAATGAATATGGGCATGGAAAGAGGTATCCGCATCTGTGCACACCGTGTGCCATCCCTACAATTTTTTTAAAGATAAATGTGGGTTTTATAATCCAAAAAAGCAGCAATATACTGCTACAAAGTCACCTACGCATGTACTTGGACAGTCACCCCTTTAGGAATTTTCCAAATTACACAAAGACTTCTATTTACATTCTCGATTCTTATACACTTACTCTGAATTCTAATACAAACAACATTCTTAATACAACTCATAAGGTTTTCCTATCTTCTAGAAACACCCGTCTATGATTCTTTCCTCCCGTATGTAACACACATATGTACTCCATGCAAGCTTTATAACGAATACCAGCAGAGATTTCACTTTCAATGAATCAGTAGCCTAATTCAACTCATCACAGCTCGATTCAAGCCACACATCCTGAGAACAATTTCTCAAAAATATTTAGTATAAGGACATTCAGAAAATGTATGATCTCCCACAGAATAATCCATCAACAACAATCTTCGATCGTATCAGTCTATCCTTAGTAGGCTTATGTTTTTCTATTAATAAAATCTTAATTGCCAAGCAAAAAAAATTATAGATTAGATTGCATTGTACTAAAAGAAAATAGTGTTTGCCTGTTTGGACCTTGCAACTAAAAACACCTGTGTGGGGCTGTCAAAGCTTACATAGGAAGTCATGTCGATGTACTATTGATGTTAGTAATCATGGAATGTCCTGCATCAATTTTGATGTAGTTGCCGCCATTATTTACATCGGACCGATATGAAAAACATTTTAAAGAAAAAACTGCAAATTTAGGTACAATGAGTTAGCAAGTCAAAACAAACCTTGAACAAAAAAAATCAAATTAGAGATTCAAATATTATTCCGCTAACGTAATAACGGCCGTTATATAGCGATAGATGTACCATCTAAAATTGTTATTGCATAAAATAACGGTCCGATGTTAAAATTCAACGGAGATCGCAACCACGATTAATGACAAGTTTGTTTCCTGGGAAAACAGAGGAGAAAATTTTCAACGGAAATCAGGGATGGACTCAGAGGGGGCTTGACATTTAAAATTCATATATGATTTAAAAAAAAATTATATATTTTTTATTAAAAATCTATTTTCGCCCCACTAAAATTTTATAAGTTCGCCCTCAAAATTTTATAAGTCCATTTTCTCAAACATAAAATTATGTGTTCGTCTTGACGGAAACGAGAGAACCAAAAAGGCTTCATTTCGGGGTAAAAAATCGATCATCTTTGTGAAAATTATATGGTTAAAATCACCAAGTTTCAACCATACCAACAAGGCTTGAAGCCCAGAAACTCCAAACCCACAAAATAACAAAACCGAATTCAAGACCCAACCAAACAATTGCTTTTTAGCACCTCTTGGCCATCTTACTTAACAAAGCCTCTCATCATTAAACCAGGTCGCAGAATACTAAAATATGCATCATTAATTGTTATAATTTCTGTGAATTAGAATTGGGGAACGAAGCAATGATCCCATATTTACTATAATAATTTTTCATGTCATTGATAACGGGTTTTATTAAAAAATAAGTGTTTAAACTATAATTTTTTTACTTTGGATGCTTGAAAGTTTTTTGTTAAAGTGTTTAGTGTTTCATTCTATTACATTTTAAGTGTTTAACATTTATTTTCATTAACATTTTAAGGTAGTTGAAATAATTTGACATCAAGTCCTTGACACGTGGTTTAGTTTTTAATTTTTTTATTTAAAAAAACTAAAAAATAATTTCTCAAAAAAAAAAACTAAAAAATCTCATTGTTTTTTAAAAAAAAAAAAACTCAAATCCCTAAATATCTAAATTATTTGTGTTTGCTGAACACTACACCGTCGTTGCTGCAACAATATAGTCTCCTCCTCCCATTGTAAGAGTTATAAAGTTCACATCGTCATTCATTTGTCTAATGTGTTCATCGTTCGTGGCACTCATATTCCGTGCATCATTCGGAGTTCAATTGACAGCTCGCTCATCGATTTATGATAACACAAGAGTAAGATAATCGGTAGTGGGGGTCTAACGACGAAGGAGTGGGCAGTGGTGGTTGATTTGGAGACATAAAAGAAGTGATTAAGGATTTATGAGGTATTTGGGGTTATAAAGAAAATGAGAATTTTAGAATATTTTTTGATAAAATTAAAGATTTTATGATTTTTTAAATAAATAAAATGTGTTATGTATTCATTGGATGACAAATTTTTTTTACTACGATTAACAAATCGACCTTAAAATGTAACGAAATAAAACGTTTGACGCGTGCTTTGATAAAAAAAACAACTTTGAATATCTTTTTTTAAATAGTCTTAAGGTGATTACAAAGTAGTATATGTTTATACATATTTTTAACCTTTTGACAATGGACACACACCTTGCAGAAAAAACAATTTGAACTCGAGTCTCCTAATATGAACATCATCCTTATTTTCACTAAGACCACTTGTTAAGTTCAAAAACTTTGAACACCTAAAGTAATATATATATATATAATTTGGACAATTGTTTTATAATATTAGATTATATTACAACATTTGCATATAAAAATAAGAAATTTATGACCAGGCCTGAGATTTACCACCATGTTAATTTTGAATTCAACTTTCAAAATTAGCGGGAAGAGGATTATTTTATTTGTAGTCAAGATGGTGTTTGCTTAAACAAAGTCCTCACTCCTCACCAATCATAGAGCTGGGGATACACTCGCATCTCGTTGCGTTTTATTTTAAATTTTTTTAGAGTAATGTAGAGAGTCAAATAGATATCAAAACTTTTCTTTCTTCTCTTTAAATTTAGGTTTTTTTCTTGATTTTTTTCAAAGTAATCGATTGTTGTTTTATTCGACGATTGTCTTTTTTATCTTTTTGTCGTTTTTATTTCATGGTCGTTTCTTTTTTTTTTCTTCTAACTTTTTGTCTTTTTCGAGTTTTTTTTTGCTTTAGTGCTCTGACGCACATGTTTGGTTTGCTCGTTGAGAGCTTTCTTCAAGGACAATGGCTCTGTTTTGAGTCCATTTTGTAAGGCGATCTTCATGAAAGCCAACGAGAAGGCGAGTCTTTTCTCCCTTCTCGTCGTTCCTACTGCTCTCGATCTGGGAGGGCATGGTTTGGCTCCCTTAGTGGCGTTTGAAGCTTCTTCCCGTTATTAGAAGGTTGTTGTCTGGATCTCTTGTCTAGCTTTTTTCTTGCCGCCCATCACTCATCGTTGACTTTATATTTAAACGCGATGGTTGCTAATGGCACATCTGTCGATATTCTCCCTCAAGACTTATGCTTCGACGACCATCGATTTGACATACAACGAAAGATGACCCTGCTTGCTACGATTTGTGCTTTGATTTTCTTTGGATGTGTTGTTTTTCGTGCCTCTTGTTTTTTTTTGTTTTTTTACATATTTTTCTTTTGTTCTTGGACTTCTGTTTCTTTTGTTTGTTGTTATTGGTTGTATGTTGTTCTTGTTGTTTTTTGTCCTTCCCTTTTCCTTGTATTTTTTTTGTTATTGTTGGTCTACATGTGTTTGTTCGATCTATTGAAGCTGGCTTTGTTTAATTTTTTTTGTTTAACTATTGGTATTTAATTCATTGGTTAACTTATCCGGATCGGGTACTACATAAGCTCATTATGGGGTGACTCTCTCCATCTAATTTTCTCTATTCACAACGTCAGGACTCGAACCTAAGACCTTGCTTAAGGGGATTTAGTGTCTCATCTCAATAGACTAATTGGTTATTGGTTATTTTAAAATTTTTAATACAGTTTTTATTTAATTTTTAATAACTACTAAAATTCAAACACACTTTATAAATAACATTATTTAAAACTAAATATCCTAAAAATATCGTTCTTTATTTTACTATAACCACTCCATCAATTTAGAAAGTCATCATTCTTAGAAAAAAATGATGAAACCCGTACTTATTCAGATAATTCTATTTAAAAAGTTTCTTAACCATCTAAAACTATTATTTTTTAATTGGAAAAATATTATTTTAATAGAAATATTATTTATTTCATCGTTAATGAAAACAAATAATTTATGAATGAGTCTATCACGTGCGTCGAACACTATTGGACATCACTAACGTTGAACACCACTGGACACCATTAACTTGATTAATAAATATTAAAAATCTTAAAAACTCAACATACAATTAATATTTATTTAAAATAAAATTTCAATTAAATTATTTATATATATATATTAATTTTTTAATTTTTATTTTCAAATAATTGGATCAAAAACCAACTATAGTCAATCGATAAATTAAAAAACTCTAAATCTTTTTCCTTTTTCATTTCAGCCGCCACCTTCGTTAGTCGCCATCCGCCGGCGAGATTGTCGCCGCCGCGCTTCAGCCCCTGGTGCAGCATGACCGCCTTCCTCGTTCGCGTGCCTCGCGCCTCCTTCCCTGGATTCTCTTTTAACATTTTCTAAGCATTTGTTCCATTGTTAGTTCTCCATTCTCTTTTAACTTGAAGAATCTATTTTTTGTTTTGTTCTTTTCCAATTTTTCTATTTTTTTGCTTATGTTTTAATCAGGCTTAAGTTTTAGTTTTTGCTAATTGTTTCCGAAGACATGCCTTTTGTAACTCGAGCTTAGCCTCTTCCCCCTTCTAGTTATTCTTGATTCATTGCTCATTCCATAAACATTTTATCAAAAAAAAATTCTTTTAATTTTTTGCTAATTTATTGAGTTCCCGAAACCCTTACTGAATCATATATAATATTTTTTTGAAGAAGAATCATATATAATAAATTACATGTATTGATCTCTTGGATGCAAGGTTTCTTATAATTTATATGTTTTTTTTTTTTGCTAGTTTACTATAGCTTTAACTACCACTCTAAGCAATAACTGGTTTCTTTTCGATGGATTTTGTAGGACGGTGATCCACGTTTTTCATATTTTGGCCTGATGAAAAATAGCAGGTTGGGAAAAGTTATAGCATTAATCTTGCATACACGCCTCCTGGCCTGAGTATCTAAGAAATAGTAATTCCTTTGCTATTTGATTTATTTCTGGTGGTTAGTTTTTACCGTCATATATTACTTGTAATTTGTTCTTCTGCCTGTCCTAATGTAAAGGATTTACCTTGTTACTCATATATGAAATTCACTTTGGTCCTTACTAGTGTTTCTCCATATAATTGGTTTCCTGCACTTCTTGTATGTGTTCCCAGTAAAGGACTTCTTTTTCTTTGTGTTTCAATCTGATGTTCTTCTTAGAAATTCACTTTGGTCCATGCTAATGTTTCTCCAAATTTAAACGACGTTAGGATTGCAACTTTAGCATACTTTTTGTAGTTTTGACAGTTACTATTGCAACTTCTAGAGATCTTTGTTTCTTTATATAGCATACAAATAGGGTAAGCTTTTATGGAAATGAATTCCAATGTTAATGGTTTATTGGTCATCTTTCGGTGTTTTCATAGATGAGTTGAGTTTAGTTGGTCTGGTTGTTACTATGTAAGTAAAATATCATTTTCAGGTATACGATAAATTGTTTATCTGTCATTGCATTCCGCTGAGCTACATGAAAACTGTCTTCTTTTTTCAAATTGCGTGATCCTCTTCATTGAATTTTCTCAAAACTATGCTTCTTGTAGGGATAGCCACCCCAGAAAACGTAATTTACAGTTTTGGCACTATTCTTCTCGGTTTGCTTAGTGGGAAGCACATTCCTCCTAGTCACGTAAATAGATTCAAGTGACTTATATTTGTGGTAGAAGGGAGCCATATGTATTATTGTGTACTTGTCTTTTCTTTTTCTTTCAATTTCAAACTCTCTGCATCATGGAATCAGTTATGGCTCCTTGCAATGCTTGTAAATGGGAACTTTCTATTAAAATTGTAAATGAGTTATGGGCAACCCCTCTTTGTTATTATTATCATTGGCGAATCAGAATAAAACCCAAACTTTCTTAAGTCTTGTTGCATTTCAATAGGTGAACAAGAACAGTCCAGACACTGTGTAGAATTAAAGTCCGACTTTGCCGTTCAATAATCATTGTAAAGGGAAACCCTTTACTTAAGATTACAAGTAAAACTAATCATTTCATTGTTGAAAATAATATACTTACAGCAGTCCCAAAAGCATAAGATCCAAAACCAGCCACAAAGGTGCTGAGAACAACCATAGTTGTTGCATAACTACCATGTCCAACTCCATTCCGAGGCTTCTCTTTAACTATCAAAGAACTTGGAAGTTCCCCTTTTAATTTTTCTCTATTCATCTCTTATTGAATAAGCAACAGATAAAAGCTGAGTCATATTTCATGCAATTTGGCATATGAACTATTTGTCAGTTTAAAGAAATTGTATGAGTTATCAATTGGGTCTGAAGGGTCCCCAAATAAAATATGAATTATTGGATTCTTTGGATACTTCATGCAACTTGACATATGCAACTATTTGTGTTTATCTTTATAAACAAAACCCTCCTTGATTCCTACCAGTTTCCTTTTTTTATAGGCTGAGTTATCCTCTCAGAAATTTGTACGTGTTTTCTCTGATTTTGGTGCCATTGAGTGAAGATTTTCATTTGTTCATATGAATTTGTGGCTAATTCGTACTACAATGTTCAGAAAGCCAAAATCCATAATATTTGAATAATTATAAAAGTAAATGAAATACAATTACTCAAGTGAGTTGAGCAGCCTGCAAAATATAATGGCAAGTATACTTATCATTGCCCAAAATGAACTAAAATTCCAACTTTAAATGTATATAAAAAATGAATTTCTCAATATCATACAGGTATACAATTTACAATACACAAATATATATAGTCTTTTAAGACCAATATGTGAAAATGAAAAAGGGTTCACCGTAGTATTCAAACCCAGAAATGACCACTTGTAAAATAAGAATGAAAGCAAGCCTCATGAGTATTGTCTGTAAACATGGTGCATTCATGGCCATGCAAGATCAAATCTTTTATTGCAGAAAACGAGCGACTGATCAATGCATGTATTTCCCCCAATGTTCTCCCATGTCTCCGGTACCATCTTGGCCACGAATAGAACATTTAAGCCTAAGATTCCCTAGCAAATGAAAAATGTTCCTGCAATGATGCTTGCTGATACATTTTAGGTCAAAAATGTAATGTAAATTTACTCTGATACGGGACTAGAGAAATGGGGATGATCTGTCGAGCTCCATTCCATAACAAGATTGAAACTGTAAGTAATGATCCAAGCAGCGGACCAGTGGACTAAAGTCGCCAGGCTTGAGCTTTAACATTTATAGGAATTATCTGACTAAGAATATGGACAATGTTTTAGTCCAATGAATATCTTGTTTCCAGATGTTAGGACAAGCTTTATATGTAATCAAGGATGAAGATTTCAATCATAATATACCTGTTGCAAACAAGAACTTGTGCTTTCATCTTCAATTTTCTTTTCCAATACCATGCTAAACTTGTATTGACAACAAAAATAATTTCTGCTACAATTATTATATAGGAACCAACACAGAAGATGTAAATTTACCGTCTTCTTAAAAATTGCTACCGATATAATATATACTATAGGACTGCATCCTCCTAGTTGTTGCAAAAACATTAGGCCAACTCCAACCTGCAAATTCCAAGAAGCCATATATATAAAGATCATGCAAGTCATAATGAGTGAATTAGCACATCTCCTTTGGAACAATTCAAGGAAACTTGCTTCTGTCTGTTGCTCAAGTGTTTCCGTATAATCCTATAAGAGAATGTAAGCACATAAATTTTCTAGTTATAATGAGAAAACTAGGAGTTCACAATTTTTAATAGTAACAATAGAATGTAAGCACGATGGCGGTGGATGAAATCAGGGAAGGAGACACGACACCTCTGCAATTGGCAGAAACCGACAATGCTAGCTGGGTTTTTTCGACAGGCGGGGGGTGCGATGGCAAGAAAAAAAGGATCTAGGGTTTGAATACGGTGAAGAATACAATCCTATTCTTTGAATAAGGATTAAAAAATAGTATAAAACAAAAAGGCTTAAATGAAAAATAAGTGTCTAAAGTATATATTTTTTTTAATTTTAGGTGTCTAAAGTATCTTTTTGTAAAAATAGATGTTTAAAGTTTCAAAATTTACAATTTTAGGTGCATGACCATTAATAGGTGTTAAAAAAAATTAACCAATCAATGCTTGACACGTGGCACTAATTTAATTTTTTAATTTTTTTTAAAGAAAAACACCCAAAAATTTTAATTTTTCATAAAATCCTAAAATTTTACAATTTTTACAAAACAATCCCTAAAATTTCCCAAAATCAAATCCCCAAATCGTTGCCGCTTCTGTAGTCGATCGCCGCCTCTGAGCATACCCCTTTAGTCGTCGAACCTAGGCAGTCATTTCTCTCATCATGACATCGCCAAAAACATTAAACAGCGTGCCAATCAATCGTCGATTTCGCTTTAAACTTATATATATATTCAACTATATATATAAAATTGACTTAGCATTATATTTTCTTTCAGTGTATATTAAAAGATGTTCATTTTTTTTTTAGAATACAGTCAAACTTGACTTAGATTGCAGTCAATTGTAACATAAAAATTGCAGTCAATTATATATATATATATATATATTCAACTATATTTTTAAATAAATTTTTAATACATATGATAAATAATTTAAAGTTTTATTTATGTGCAATTGCAAACACACTTGATTATCATATTAAAGTTTTAAAAGAATTTTTAATTTAACATAAAATTGTGTATATTCATTTTATTGATGTCTATGAGATTGTCTTATAAAGTGAGAACATGGATAAATCCAAAAAAATTATATTGTAGTGTCAGAATTTAAATTATAAAAAATATTATTTAATTGAATAGAAACAATTATTTTTAAAGTAGAGTCAATTTTCATTTTAAATTTGTGTTTATATATATATATATATATAATTTTAAAAAATTAAACAAAAATGGGTGTTAACCGGGGTGGCTCCACTTATGAGTATGGATATACATGTTATTAAATCATTATTGATACATCAGTTTTTTTTTTTACACATTATTAAAATAATTGAGTTTTGGTTGACCAATCATATTAATCAACTTAAGATTATCTAAAGAGTTGTTTTAATTAATTTTTTAAAATGACGAATGAATTCTATCTAAAATTATTATTTATTTAAAGATTATTTGTTAAATGTCAATTGTCAAATTAGTAATATAATAAAACGATAAAAGGATATTTTTGTCCTTCAAAAGCTTTTCTGAAGTATATATTGTTTTAAGACTTGGTGTTACAAATTCTATATAAAGCCCTGCAGTGTAACAACCAGAAGCACAAAACCAAATAGTATTGAGATAAACATATTGAGAAGAAAAATGGGGAAACAGGTTATATTAGTTGCATCGGCAATGATATATTGCGTCTCCATAGTACCGGTCTACGGCCAGTACTACTCCGAAACTGTTACGGCACGTCCTCGGGTGGAGAAGATGACCAGACTCCACTTCTTCTTCCACGATATCCTCAGTGGCACAAACCCTGCTGCGGTCCCGATAGCCCGTCCTAACATCACCGGTGCGGGCCTATACCTCAGCTTGATTGCAATGGATGATCCCCTGACCGTAGGGCCTGAACGAACATCGACAAGAATCGGAAACGCCCAAGGGCTCTACGTATGGACCTGTAAAGACCCCGCCCTGTTTGGTGCAGTTTTGTACACAGATTTTGCGTTCACGAGTGGCAGGTTTAATGGCAGCTCTTTCAGCTTGTTCTCCCGATATCCGATCACGGAAATCGCTACCGCTGGTGAAAAAATCATTGAATTGGCAATAGTGGGAGGGAGAGGTGCGTTTAGGATGGCCAGAGGGTTTGCTCTTACGCGGGCAACTTATGTAAACGCCATGAATGGGGATGCTAGTCTCGAGTTCAATGTTACTTTGTACCATTATTGAACCGGATTGTAGAATACCAAAATAGACATCAACAATTGTTGTAATTCTGTGAATTCGAATTGGGGAAATAAAGCCATGATCGGATCTTCATTGCAATAATTTATCTTGTAGTCCGAATACTGCGTGACATACTTTTTTATTTAATAAGAGCAATTAGTTTTATTAAATAAATGGAGAGAAATACAATTTCAATAAAATAAACTATACATATTTACCAATATTTTTTCCCAACTGAGATTACGGATTATTTAGGATGGTGGTGTTTGCAAGTTTGTTGACTGTCCTAATTAACAAGTGATAAATTCGTACTTTTCAATTTAAAAATCATCTGACTTTGTCATCAAGCTTCATCTTCTTTTTAATATTATTAAGAGGAAATCGACTCCATTTATAAAATAACAAATCATTTCATCTGTACGGTAATACCGAGAATAAAAACGTCAGTCCATTTTTTATTTGGCTTAAATATAAAATTGATATTTGAACAAGATTATTTTCTCTCAAATTTATACTTGAAAAAATTTTATTTTCAAATTAGTACTTGAATTAAATATTTTCTCACAAGTTGATACCTAAAATTTTTTTACTCTCAAGTAAGTATTCGAACTTTAATTTCATCCGGCGTAAAAAACACAATTCAGGAAACTTGTATACAATTTAATTGAATAAATATGTAAGGAGTTTAACATAGTACTATATGATTTAGAAAATTAAGATGCTCATAGTTGCCGCCGTACTTTTAAATAAACCAACTTGGCATTATATTTCCTTTCCTACTATATAATTTATAAAGATATAAATTGTATAGGTTCAATCACGCAAAAAACAAGTCAAACTGACTCAAGTCTTAAAATAACAAGTTACACTAAATTAATTTTTTAAAATGACTAGAAAAATCAACACAATAATTTAATTTTAGGGCTTATCATTTTCAATGAAATTTGACTTTGATTTGAGCTCTAATTCATCATCATCATTATACGGATCCGTCAAGGTTAAATGTCCAAACAAAAATTCCAGTAATTCAATTTTTAAATAAAATATGTGAATAAGATAAAAATTGAAATTTAATCCAATTAGTCGATAACATTTTTTTATTAGATAAAGAAGTATGTATTTTTATGCTGATATTTGAGTTATATTAATTTTTATTTTAAATAGATTTGTAGCTAATAATTTTGTAATTGAGAAATACATTATTCCGGTGTAGGAAAAGACTAAAAGATTTTTTCTCCTTTTTCCATCTTTAGTTCATTATTTCTTTTGTTTTTATTTTATATGTTTTTAGCTTTTTTAGTTTTTTTATTTTAATAAAAAATTATGTTGTTGTGTCACGTTTTTTCTCTGCTTTTGTGATACTTTTTTTAATAAGAATTTATGCTCTTGTGCTCGTACAGATATCCCCACGACTCTTATTTTTTATTTGAGTTTGTTGGTGGTCATGGAAAGTTTAATTAACTTTAATGATTGTTTACTGATGTAATTAAATCTGGATAACGGAGAAATTTGTATGATAGTTTAGTTCACTCATCACTATTTTTTTTATCTTGTTAAGTGTTTCGTCTGAATTAAGGCAAAGAAAATTCATGAAGGTTTTTGAGTTCTTTGTCGATGGACGTCATTCTCAATGGAAGGGTTTATTTTTCTTTTATAGTTTTGGTTTCTATGTTCTTTTGTATAAATTTTGTAGTGGACTTAATCTATATTTTTCTATTTGATTGTGCTGTATTTGTGATTTTTTCTTTCATTTTCTATTAAATCCATATGTCATTGATAAAATAACTAAGAGATTCCAACCATTTTGTCATTGAAAAAATAATAATGAAGTCGTGCATCATCAAATGTATTCAATCATTTAGACTTTCCCTAATAGATTAAAAAAATTAAAATATTTATAAAAATTTCACAGCAAAGAGTTTTGACCAAGTCAAATTATTGTCTGGATTGTAAGGATGTCAATTGGGCATGAAGGATGCGAAGGGTACTCTTCCCACATCTATCCCGTCAAAAAAAATTTATCTTCATCCCCACCCCACGACCTGCTGCAAATACGAAATCTAAAATTATCAATGCCCCACAACCTACAAGACTAAAACCATCCCCACCTCGTCACCCATGTGGGTCTTGAGACCCACTCAATCCCCTTTTTACTCGCCCCATAACTCATTTATATAATATATATATATATAAATATTAGTTAAATAAATATAAATCAAATTTGTTATGAAAAAATGAAATATCTGTCATGCAAACTCCCACCACATATGTGACATTATTTCAATTGTCATCATTTTTTAAATAATAATATACAAAATTATTTTTTGTACAACACAAAGCTTGGACTAAAAAGATGTTAAAGTCTATTGTAAAGGACAAGAAAATAACACAAATAACATGTAAAATAATACTTTAATGATTATAACAAATAAATAATATAGAAGGAACTAAAAAGAAAATAACAATGAAAAAACAACCTTTTAAAAATAAGAAAAAATACCAATAGATCTAAATAACATACAATATTAAGAAAATAAAATTAAAAAAATAGAAGAATATTTATGGTGAGGACTGAAGAGAAAAAAAATTAGAAAGAAGGCTTAACGACGAGAAGCAAGAAGAAACCAATAAACATAAATATTATATATATATTTCATAAAATTTATAAGATAAGTGAATATAAATTATCTTAAATTTGATTGTTATTCAAACTGATATTTTAAAAAATATTTATATATTTGATATGATCAATCTTATTATATATATATATTGAATTTTTCAATAATATTTCAAGACAAGTCAATATGAATTATCTTAAATTTGACTATTAACTAAACTGATATTATATTTTTAATAATATTTATAATAACATGTTATAATATTTGTTGGGTTGGGAGGGGATGATGCGGGGTAGGTGGGGATGATACGAGACAGGTGAGAATGGGGCGGGTACAAAGGCATATTTACTCATTCCCATCACCCACGGTGAATCTAATTTTTATCTTCATCCCCCACAACCCGCAAAATTTATAACCATCCTTGCCCAGCTGAATGCGAAATGGTGTGAATCCCCGCAAAAACCACCCCACTAACACCCTTACATGATTGTATGACACTAAATTTCATCCAAATTTTATAATCCTCGTCTGATTTAATTTAAATTGCTAGGTTGCTTGAAGCTGGTTTAATATTGAATAAAATAATTTTTAATTGATGTTGATATGAATTGGTATATTTACATTGAATGGGTTTTAATTTTTGAATTCTGGAGAATCTATTGTTGAAGTAAGACTTTGACCAATTAAATGATCACTCATTTATTGCAGTATTATGCGCTAAATAAGGAGCTTGGAATAATTCAAAGGGTTTGATAATACAAAGATGAAAGACAATGTCATTTGACCCTAAGTTGAGATAAAAAATTTAATCAAATCTAAAATTTCCAAATTGTCTGTCACATCTTTGCATAGCAAAATCTTAAGTTTTGTGTTGAGATATTTTATAGGTTGTTGTTATTATAAAATGTATAATGTCAAAAAATGTCCCTAGTGTTTGATTGAATAGTTATTTTGGCATTTATCTTTTTTTAAATTAATTTAACCCAACATTTTATTTTAGGTCAAAATGGTCCATCTGCAGATGAAAACTGTTAGTCAACTGATGATAAACAGTTGAAATGACGTGACAAACCTATATGTCAGTGCACGCCGCGATAGTAGTGTCATTTAAACAAATATACTAACTTTACATAATAACACATCAGTCAAAAAATATCCACTTTATTGATGTCTATAAGATTGTCTTATAAAGTGAGAACAGGGATAAATCAAAAAATTTATATTGTGTTGTCAGAATTTAAATTATAAAAAATATTATTTAATTGAATAGAAACAATTATTTTAAAAGTAAAGTCAATTTTCATTTTAAATTTGTGTTTATATATATATATATATATATAATTTTAAAAAGTTAAACAAAAAATGGGTGTTAACCGGGGGTGGCTCCACTTCTTCCACGATATCCTCAGTGGCACATACCCTGCTGTGGTCCCGATTGCCCGTACTAACATCACCGGTGCGGGCCTATACCTCAGCTTGATTGCAATGGATGATCCCCTGACCGTAGGGCCTGAACGAACATCAACAAGAATCGGAAACGCCCAAGGGCTCTACGTATGGACCAGTAAAGACCCCACCCTGCTTAGTGCAGTTTTGTACACAGATTTTGCGTTCACGAGTGGCAGGTTTAATGGCAGCTCTTTCAGCTTGTTCTCGCGACATCCGAGCACGGAAATCGCTACCGCTGGTGAAAAAATCATTGAATTGGCAATAGTGGGAGGGAGAGGTGCGTTTAGGATTGCCAGAGGGCTTGCTCTTACTCGGGCAACTTATGTAAACGCCATGAATGGGGATGCTAGTCTCGAGTTCAATGTTACTTTGTACCATTATTGAACCGGATTGCAGAATACCAAAATAGACATCAATAATGGTTGTAATTCATTGAATTCGAATTGGGGAAATAAAGCCATGATCCGATCTTCATTGCAATAATTTATCTTGTTATCCGAATACTGTGTGATATACTTGTAATCACCATTTTTGTCCGAATAAATTATCATTAAACCGAAAAATCTAAAAATATTCCAAAATCCTTATATTTTAAAAACAGTCCATTCACATTACCCACTTACATACCCATTACACATCTGACACAATAACCTCCTCAGCCCAATTTACAATTAAACCCAGATCCATTTCCAAAACCCGGCTTACCCTATACTCGGTTACCACTATCCGTTACCCAAAGCAGCCCAACTAAACCTACCCATTTACCTCGCACCTGTAATCACTCATTTTTGACCGGGTTTTAGTGTTATTAGTATTATTTTAATGGTAGTATTATTAATATAAAATTAATAAAAAGTTAAAAAAATAATAAATAATATAAAAATATATTATTAAAAAAAAGGAAGAAAATACGTGGAGCATGTTGCTCCACGTCACCCTTAACCCACCCCAATTGCCTATATAAAGGCATGGGGCAGGGGCAATTGACACACACAAATTGCACGCCAAATTGCCAAACAAAATGGGTGATGCAATTGGCTCCCCAATTGGGAGCAAGGCTGGCCGGGGTTGGGGGCAGTGCCCTCAGCCCCAGTTGGTTCGATCCAACATTCGATCGGGGTCTTATTTTGGATCCGATCTAGTTAATATTTTTGGAGAGGTCGCGGTAGATTTCGGTGGAGTTCAGTCGGGGTTCGTCATTCGAGCTCCTAGTTAGGTATATTTTCTTCCCTTTTATTAGTGTTGTAATTTTTATAATTTAATGAAGTATTAGTTATTTTAAAATTGTAGTCTTATTTTTTAGTTTGTATGTTTATGTTTTAGATTAGTATTTAATATGTTTTAAATTTGTGTTTTATATTAATATTTTATTTATGTTAGATTCGTTTTTATTTATGTGTTAGAATAATATTTATTTGTGTTTTAAATTAATATTTATGAATGTTAGTATTTTATTTATGTTAGATATGTTTTTATTTATGAGTTAGATTAATATTTATGTATGTATGTTTTAGATTAGTATTTTATTTATGTTAGATTAGTATTTTATTATGTTAGTATTTATTTACATTTTATCGCATTGTATTTATATTCGCCATGTTTTAGGTTGCATAACAGATATATAAATTGTCAATGCGGTGCCCTTTTATCCGAGCGTAAACGGGGCCAGTATCAGGCGTAGTGATAGTGGTTGGGCGTTTACTCTCGGATAACGAGGCCTTTAAAATTTACCCGCACTTATAACCAAATTTTAAATTGATCGTCACTTTAATCCGGAAAGTTTAATATTAATAAAGCGGCAATTATTAAAGTACCAATTTTGGGCGGTGTGGGGGTGCTAATCCTTCCCCATCCGTAACCGACTCCCGAACCCAATAGTTTTCAAATCTATGGTTTTATGGTGTCTGGCTACCTAGGTGGCCGGTGGCGACTCCAATTTTTAAATAAAATGCGGTTTTTTAAAATTCCTGCGGAATAAATATTTTAATATCCGAAAAACCACAAACACTTCGAAAATTCATTTTTTTAGCGAAGGAGACATCGCTACAGATGGCAACACCGCTGGGGACAATTTTTGTTTTTCGAAAACAAAAAGAGAGTCGAGCTTTTTAAGATAATTACCGCTTTATTAATATTAAAAATTCCGGGTTAAAGTGACTATTAAATTAACATTCGGTTATAATTGCGCGTTTATTTTAACGCATTTAAAATATGACATATAAACCCAATTTTTTTAAGTGGGGGGAAAAAGCTAATGCTTTCGTGGAGATATCGTTCTCCCGTATGGGCCTAGCAAGTACCTTCGGGGCTCGAGTACCTTATGCTTTTGTAAGGATATTGTTCCTTCGTATGGGCATAAGCGAATGGGTCCCCCTGAATTGAACCCGGTTGAAAGGAGCCTATAATGGGTGATGATCGGGGGCCTTGCTACTCTTAGTAGGGGACAGCAAGGACAATTCGGGTACCTCCTAGAACCAAGACTGCATGTAGAGAACATATAGAAACCCACCCCTTTAGAGCCATGCGGATAACCTTAGGTGTTTTAGACGGGATAAATAGGGTTTTTTGTTTGTTTACCTTATTTTATTTTATTTGTCCTTTTATTTATGTATTTATTATTTTTATCCGGTACTAACTCATTTTTGTGTTTTATTTTTATTTTTATTTTACACATACTTTTGTTGCATTATCATTGCATTCACATTACATAGAGGCGTTGATTCAAGTGGTTTGCCCGATTAGAAAATCTTTCATCATGGAAAAAAGGTGTCTTAGGAAGGAAAACATCGATCCAGTCGCGTGACATCGGTCAGAGATTACTCAACAGATCCGACGTAACAATTTGCTGAACGAGCATGTAGTGCCAAAGTATACACACGAGACCCTGATGGTGGACATACGACGAGTTGCAAGGCGTGTGAATGACTTAGCTACCGAAGCCGCGGCTCTCCGACCTTTCGTAACCCCGGACATGGAAGAAGCACCAAGGTTTATCAAGTTGCTCAGAGCTGTCGAGGAGCTAGGAGGTAGAGCTAGAGCTTATGTGTAGAATTTTATTTTGTAATTAAGACTTTTTGTAATAGAGACTCTTTTTGTAATAGGGACTCCTTTTGTAATATGGATTTTTTTTTGTAATCTGGACCCTTTAATTCCCATGAAAGTCGTTCGAAAGGGTGATTACAAGCGGAATCAACGCCTTTATTTGCATTCATGTTGCATATCATGACATGGTGTTGATTCAAGAACAGTTCTTTAAAAGGCTTTCAGAATAGAAAAAGTCTGCTTTGCCAGAAACGATAATATTACAGTATCAAGTTAGGCCAAGGAAAGACCAATCGCGAAAGAAGACGGTACGATAGTAAGGCACGTGCGACGCAGAAGATTCAGTCAGGGCCGCAGAACCCCAATTTTAAATCTTCACATTTGACCATTTAAAAAAAAATATCAGATTTTAATTTAACTCATTTAAAAAAAGAGAAAAAAATTTGAAAATATTATTATTTTGCTTTGAAACTTCTTCCCTCATAAAACTTTCAGAATAATAATAATAACAAAAAGAAACCTAAAAGTTTCATTTTTAAGTAAGTTAAAACTTTTTGATAATAAAAAGGGGGAATTTTTAAACCAAATGATCCTTGAAAATTTTAATTTAAACCCTAAAAAGTTTTAAAGTACTCCCATAGGATCGATAAAATCCATCCCTGTTTAGACGTACCAGATCTACAAAAAAATATATTGTCTGATGTCCTTTTCAGAAGCCACAAAAATAAAGATCACGACGTCACGAGTCCATAGAATAGAATAAGAGGAGAAGACAGAGTCATCCATCATCCTGAAGATGACGTCGAGACGTGGAGCATAGGTTTTGCTTTCCGAAGTCAAGGTCTCCAGAATAAATTCAACTGTTGCATGTAATTCATTATTAAGTTCTGGCAAATAGACATTTTCTCTATTGAAAGTTTTTTAAAGACTGTTCGAGAATCAACATCGCATTTACATGCATTCTCACATTTATAGGGTATTGATTCCCGAAGTGGTTCCTCAAATTTCAGAAATCGTTCATAATTGGCAAAGGGTCGTCTAGTTAGATATTAGAGGGCACGGATCCAGGGTTTTGTCCCAGAACAAGATCAGAGACAATAGAAGAGGAACCATCTGAAGACTTCAGGTCAGACACGGTAAGAAGACACGGTACTGGTAATGAGCAAAGTAAAGTGCAAGAGTTGAAAGAAGCAGAGGGAAGACATGATGAATCAGATGAATACCTTGACAAAAGGTAAGCAATCCATCAGACCGAAAGAAGAACCAATTAAGGATCAGAATAGAGAGCGAGATAGTCAGAATTCTACCTCCAAGTAAGCCAAATACGACAAATTGAACCATTTTTGTGATCTGCATCAATAAATAGGCGGAAGGTATGCTTGAGTCAAGCTTTCAAAAAATAGAGCTCGGTCCAGAAGAAACTTGAGCAGCAAGTAATGAAAAGAAGTATATCTCGATTCCTGTGAGGTACACCAAACTACTCCTAATCTTCATCGACAAGAGCCTTATTACCTCGGTGAAGTCTCTAGCGAAGATACCGTCTTATCCGAAAGATTACAACACACGTGCTAGAGGCAGTTACCGGTTAGGAAATTTGGGTCACGATATTGAGGATTGTGGGGCCCTGAGGAATGAGTTCAAGATCTTATCGTGATGAGGATTTTAGGTTTCGAAGACGGAGTTCCCCAATTCTATAGTGAGCTAACAATCACCCGAGGGGCAAAGTTGAGGAGGAATCGATATCTAGGACAAAGTTCGAGTAATACCGAAGTGGGTCACTCAAGTGAGTTAAATTTGAAGATCGGATATAGGGGCATCCCAGGAGAGGGATATTCTTTCGAGTTCAGCCAGCTCAGATAAGAGAGAGATAACTTGGATAAAATTGAATTTGCAGAATGATCATCAGAAGCTTTCCTGAGTGTTTAAGAATATCAGAATAGATGAACGATGTTGTCCAGTTGAAAGACGACCCGGAATATTGAAAGAAGAGAAACTTGTCAAGCAAGAATCAAGTCAGGCTGTTATCAGGTAAGTTTGAGGAAATTAGGAATAGGTACGACAGTCTCCAAAGATGAGCTACAGAATAACTTAGCCATTAACAAGAGTTTTGGAAACAAGTTTACGACAGAGCAATGACAATTCAACACTCCAACACTCTTCAGTTGGAAAGGGCAACTTCCAAGCTACGAAAGACTAAGCAGGGGATGGATGAAGACCCGAAGATCGATATTACTCGAGCAGGTAAGGCAGCTCAACAAGGTGGCAGGCTTAGTCAGAACATGGACCAAGTGTTGAACTACAGAGGCAAGCTGACCGGACTACTGGATGAAGTTAAGAAAGTAGGCACTGAAGCTTATCAGTAACTGTAAATATCTAATATCTGATATACTGAAACCTTTTGGCCTCAATGAACGTCGTTCTATGGGAATCACTTTTGGAATCAATACCTTATTGCATTCATATTTATATTTTAGGATTGCATTGCACTGCTTTGCATGATCCTGGCATGTTTTACATGACATTATCATCACCTTGCATTATTATTACCTTGCATAAATTTTATGAGTAATTCAAAGACCAATTAGGGTTTTATCATGGATAAAAGAATTGAAGACACTCAAAAATCAAGATTCGAGCTGTTAAAAGATGGGCTCGAGAGGAAAAAAGAAAAAAAAGAAGAAGTTTGATGTCTTCGATACAAGAAAACTTTGTTTGAACCCTGATTTGGTCATTCCTCCAGATTTCAAAGATTCCCATATTTACGCATGATGACGGAACAAGCTGCCCCAAGATTCACCTGACCACGTCCTGCAGAAAGATAGAGGGCTACAACGAGAATGAAAAATTGCTGATGCACTACTTCTACGACAGTCTAGCAGGACCTACCGGGATATGGTACAACTGTTTAAGTAGAGACCAAGTGTAGTCATGCGGAGACTTAACCGACGTCTTTATGGGCAATACATATATACTTTAGACCTATTACCAAGTCATCAGTATTTCCAGGGTACGAAGATGAAACCTGATGAAGGCTTCAAGAAACGTGTTTTAAGGTGGCTGTGTTTAGCGACCCAGGTACAGCCTCCCGTAGATGAAGAGGAAAGTGACTTACATGCCACTTTTAATAAGATGCTCGAGAAAATAAAGGCCAGCTTTGTGGACTTAATGACAGTCAGAGAGAGAAACAAACATGCACTCTGAGACCTAAGTTTAAAGACCAGACCTGTCTAAGAGCAGAAGGAAAGAAAGAGATAAATGGGTACCACTTTCAAGGTTCTCGTGATCGTAAGAGAAGAAGACAAGCATATTCCTCTGAATCACCGAGAAAAATTCCCTCGAACAAGTACATATTTAGATATATTCAGAGTATTCCATATGGCCTCATCTGGTCAAGGGTTAGTACCTTACCTTTGGGCCGATAAAGATTACACCCAGCTCATCTGCCCACAGTTTTAATCCATACAGTGCATGTGAGTTCTACATTAAGGCACCGAGGCATGGCACCAAGAAATTTGAGGTTGTTAATAGAAGAAATCAAGAAGTTGGTTGACGAGGGAGTCATGACAAGAATTGATCCAGCAAGGAAAAACAATAGAAGTGGAACAAGCCTACACTACAAAGCGACCGGAATGAGTTAGTACTCGGGAGGTAGTCCGGAGGTCCCTATGGTTTTCCCATCAGTTCACAAAGAAATGTTCAATGCTTTGAAAAAAGAAAAAAGAAGAAAAAAACTATCAAACAGATATTTTTAGAATTAAAATCACATTTCCATTTAGAAAAGCATTTTTACATTCTTGATTCTTTAAACATTTTATTTTTATAGGGTAGTTTTGTTCTCCCATATGCATATACACGCATTTTTGAATAGACATATGTATATATCATTTTTATACCAGGTCCTCAAATTTTGAATGCAACAGTACATTTGCTTCAGACTCAAAGATCAACTCTAAGTTGCATATATTTAGAAGAGATTGAATGTTGTGGGGATACTGTAAATGTGAGTATCTGCTAGTTTACTTAGGCCAACAGAGGAACAAAAACGAGTGTTTAGACAATGGGCAGTTCCCATTTTAAGAATTTATCTTCCCAGGCACTTGTCGTTTAAGATCCTTGAAATGAAAGTTGACCCTAAACCTCTACCCCCTGAAGGCATTCTCAGGACATCTGTGAATTTGACAACGAATGATATTCTTTTACTTTACCAGAAGACAGAGATGAGTCCAGACAGATTGGATACGAAGATTAGAAAATCATCAGAAGAAACTGGTTGAAAACAAGGATATGTCCAAACGAAAAACCAAAGAAAAGAAGAGAAATGGTAATCAGAAGGCCGAAGCAATCCAGATCGAGTAAATATCAGAAGAGCTGCAAAGAGGCAAGTAACTTCGAGCAAAAGATATCATCAATTCCAGTATAGATACGTGTTGATTCGAGGATACATTTATAGACTCGAATAAGAAGAAAGAGATTCAAGGCTAAAAACCCAAAATGGGCAGTCTAAAACAAAAAAGAAAAAGAAAACAAAACAAAAAAGAGAAGAAAAGAAAAAAAATAAAATAAAAAAAAAGAAAGAGAGAGAGAAAAAAAAAGAAAAAAGAAAAAAAGAAAAAGAAAAAAGAAAAAGAAAGAAAGAAAGAATATTGTATATGCTCCACACACAGATCAAACAATACAAGAACAAGACTTTAACTATGAGCAAGAGACACAAGGAATCCACATTTCAAGTTAATATCAGTTTTGAAAATCCGTATAAAAGCTCGAATTGAAGCCAAGTCAAGACAAGTCGGCCCGAAGATTGCCAATTTCGAAAAAGGAAATGACCTCTAGGGTGAAAACCCAAAAATGGGCAGTCTAGAGTGATCCTGAAAATGAAGAAAAAGAGTAGTCTGCCTGAGCCTGCTGGCATCAATATCCAACCAAAATACACTGAAGGAAGTGACATCTAGGGTGAAAACCTAAAAATGGGCAGTCTAGAGCGATCCAAGAAAAAAAGTGAAAAAGAAAAAGAAAAAAAAGAAAGAAAAGAAGAAAGAAAGGATAACATTTCATCTGGGCGTGCTAATCACAAGAATTCTCAGAAATGTATTCGTAGTCCTTCATTCAAGAAATCTCAGTTCCGAGGAGTTTTGGAGGATCAAACATTCTTGAACAGAAAACGAACATTAGTATATGGCCAGTATGCAAGGCAACCTACAGTAAAAAAAAAGGGAAATGAACTCTAGGGTGAAAACCCGAAAACGGGTAGTCTAGAGTGATCCAAAAAAGGGAAGGAATAATGGGTATATCCAAGTTACACAAGTACAGAAATACTGTTTCACTTAACCATAAACCAAAGGCCTACATTACAAGCCCCAAAGACTATTCTGGTCATCCATAGATATCCAAGTTGAATGAGAATGTCTTCAGACTTCATTCCGCCTATAAGGGGTTAACTTTGCTCCAAGGAACGTCAAACTTCAAAGTGCTTGATCGACACCCAAATGAGGGAAGGATGGGGTATGGTGAGATAGTGAGATTAAGAGAGCCACCTTAAACGGGGTAGAAACTAGGTAGGGTTGTTCCTCTCAAAAGCATATTAGACCAGAAGAAACTATACATTGACATATATCTCCACAAAGGTCAAGATCTTCTAAATTTGCGCTTCATTAGAGTTGATCTCTGGAAACTTGAAGCAGATGCGCTATGGTGTTTGATATTTCGGGGGCAAACATGTTTTAAAAGGTTTGACATTTTCTCCCAAAGTTTTGATGTTTACCATTTTCCCCAAATATTAGTTTTTAAAATGTTTGGCAATATACTTCGAATTTTGTTTAACACTCTTCAAACATTAATCTAAAAAAAATATTTGATCCTTAAAAAAAGGAAAAATGATGTTTACCATTTGTTCCAAACATTGTTTTCAAAATGTTTGGTATCCCCTCCAAGTTGTGATTTTCAAAATGACTGTTATCTTTTCAAACAATCATTATTTTTTGAAATATACGCAAGTAAATTACCTTTTGCATTACTTTAAAAATGAATGATGATGAGATTTAAAGCATAGGGACCGAGAGTTAGTTCTCGTCGAAGTGCTACGAGAAGATCAAGGATGAGCTCAGGGGATGGAAGCATTTTGGCTCACCCTGGTGAATAGGAATAGATCAAGGCTCTGTATGATGGGTCAGAAAATTTAAAGCAGCGGAGCCCGTGGTTGAATGGGGGCAACGCCAAGCGAAGAAGATGACAAAGGTTCTTATAAGAATAATATAAGAACCAGAGGATCATTTATGAAGATGGGTGATAACCCCGAAAATAAGAAAATCCTTCAGCACAAAAGGTTTAAAAGCATGTTCAAATGAGGATTTAAGAGCATACAATGAAGAAGTAAAGAGATGAAGAAATCCGAGGAACGACCTTTCAAGGTGTAAGACTTTAGGACAAAAAGAGAACGAACAAAAAAAGAGAAGAAATAAGAAGAAATAAGAAAAAGAAAGAAAAGAAAGTGAGAGAAAAACGATGATAAAAAGAAGAAGAAACAAGAAACAAGAAAAAGAGAAGAAAAAGAAGAAGAAAGCACGACATTGCATGCATCATATAGATAGGGGCATGTCAATTTTTGCTTGGACAGGTACTTGAAGAATTATCAAAGAGTATTAAGAAGTGGATCCAAAATTGAAGAAGTTTTGGCAGCCGTTTTCGGCGTGAGTCCCCAAATTTAAAGAAAGGTTTGGCAGCCATTTTCGGCGTGAGTCCCCAAAATTTAAAGAAAATCAGCAGCTATAGCAGCGTGAGTCCTAGAAGATCAGTAGCTATTTTTGGCATGAATCCCCAAATTGAAAAAAAGATTTCGGCAGCCTTAGCAGCGTGAGTCCAGAAAGATTGGCAGCCACCTTCGGCGTGAGTCCCCAAAACTTGAAGAAAGATTTCGGTAGCCGTTTTCGGCGTGAATCCCCAAATCTGAAGAAAGTTTGGCAGCCATTTTCAGCGTGAGTCCCCAAAATTTGAAGAAAGTTTGGCAGCCACCTTCGGCGTGAGTCCCCAAAATTTGAAGAAAGATTTTGGCAGCCTTAGCAGCGTGAGTCCAGAAAGATCGGTAGCCATTTTCGGTGTGAATCCCCAAATCTGAAGAAAGATCGGTAGCCATTTTCGGTGTGAATCCCCAAATTGAAGAAAGATTTCGGCAGCTATAGCATCGTGAGTCCTAAAAGATCGGCAACCATTTTCGGTGTGAGTCCCCAAATTAAAAAAAAGATTTTGGCAGCTAGTTTTGGTGTGAGTCCCCAAATTTAAAGAAAGTTTTGCCAGCCACTTTCGGCGTGAGTCCCCAAAATTTGAAGAAAGTTTGGCAGCCATTTTCGGCGTGAGTCCCCAAATTTGAAGAAAGATTGGTAGCCATTTTCGCCGTGAATCCCCAAATCTGAAGAAAGTTTGGCAGTTACTTTCGGCGTGAGTCCCCAAAATTTGAAGAAAGTTTTGCAGCCACTTTCGGCGTGAGTCCCCAAAATTTGAAGAAAGTTTGACAGCCATTTTCGGCGTGAGTCCCCAAAATTTGAAGAAAGTTTGGCAGCCATTTTCAGCGTGAGTCCCTAAATTTGAAGAAAGTTTGGCAGCCATTTTCGGCGTGAGTCCCCAAATTTGAAGAAAGATTGGCAGCCATTTTCGGCGTGCGTCCCCAAATTTGAAGAAAGATCGGTAGCCATTTTCGGCGTGAATCCCCAAATCTGAAGAAGGGTCGGTAGCCATTTTTGGCGTGAATCCCAAAATTTGAAGAAAGATTTCGGCAGCCTTAGTAGCTTAAGTCCAAAGATACCAACAGCCTTGTAAAAAAAAGAATAAAAATGAGATAGAAAAAAAAAGAGAAGAGAAAAGAAAAAGAGCCGAAAAAGAGGGAAAAAGAAAAAAAGAAAAAAAAAGAAAAAAATTCGAAGATAAAGGTTCTATATAGAAATGGCTTATATTTTCAAGGCAGCTCCAGGGTGAAGACTAGCAGTTCTATATAGAAGAACTCCCAGCCGAAGGAATTCACCCATGACACAAGGTTTTATATATGAAAACCTATTGTGTTGAAGGCGAAGAGTCCTATATAGGAAGGGCTCCGAGCTTTACTGTCTTAGAGTGAAAGGTTCTATATAGGAAGAACACAGAGCTCAGATTTCGAAGCTAAAAGTTCTATATAGGAAGGACTGACGGCTCCAGGGTGAAGACTAGCAGTTCTATATAGGAAGAACTCCTAGCCGAAGGAATTCACCCATGACACATAAGGTTTTATATAGGGAAAACCCGTTGTGTTGAAGGCGAAGAGTCCTATATAGGAAGGGCTCCGAGCTTTCTTGTCTTAGAGTGAAAAGTTCTATATAGGAAGAACCCAGTAGCTCGAGATTTGAAGCTAAAAGTTCTATATAGGAAGGACCGACTCCCATAGTTTTGAGACTAGCAGTTTCTATACAAGAGGAACTCCCGGTCGGAAGAATCCATCAATGTGGCGCAAAAGTTTTATATAGGATAAACCAGCATTGAAGGTGAAGAGTTCTATATAGGAAGGACTCCAAGCTTTACCGTCTCGAGTGAAAAGTTCTATATAGGAGGGACTCGTAACTCAAGACTTGAATGAAAGGTTCTATATAGGGATGACCTATAGTTCCGAGATCAGAAGGTGAAGAAGTTCTATATAGGAAGAACTTACAAGCTTGAAGATTCAGCTAAGGAAGAGCGGAGGGTTCCAGAAGAACACGTGATTCCGAAGCCAAAGACAAGAAAGTAGGTCAAAAATGAGTGCTTTTGATCTTTGCTTTGTCCTCGTTTCACAAGAACAAGCAAAGAGGGGCAACTGTAATCACTCATTTTTGACCGGGTTTTAGTGTTATTAGTATTATTTTAATGGTAGTATTATTAATATAAAATTAATAAAAAGTCAAAAAAATAATAATAAATAATATAAAAAATATATTATTAAAAAAAGGAAGAAAATACGTGGAGCATGTTGCTCCACGTCACCCTTAACCCACCCCAATTGCCTATATAAAGGCATGGGGCAGGGGTAATTGACACACACAAATTGCACGCCAAATTGCCAAACAAAATGGGTGATGCAATTGGCTCCCCAATTGGGAGCATGGCCGGCCGCAAGGCTGGTCGGGGTTGGGGGCAGTGCCCTCGGCCCCAGTTGGTTCGATCCAACATTCGATCGGGGTCCTATTTTGGATTCGATCTAGTTAATATTTTTGGAGAGGTCGCGGTAGATTTCGGTGGAGTTCAGTTAGGGTTCGTCATTCGAGCTCCTAGTTAGGTATATTTTCTTCCCTTTTATTAGTGTTGTAATTTTTATAATTTAATGAAGTGTTAGTTATTTTAAAATTGTAGTCTTATTTTTCAGCTTGTATGTTTATGTTTTAGATTAGTATTTAATATGTTTTAAATTTGTGTTTTATATTAATATTTTATTTATGTTAGATTCGTTTTTATTTATGTGTTAGAATAATATTTATTTGTGTTTTAAATTAATATTTATGAATGTTAGTATTTTATTTATGTTAGATATGTTTTTATTTATGAGTTAGATTAATATTTATGTATGTATGTTTTAGATTAGTATTTTATTTATGTTAGATTAGTATTTTATTATGTTAGTATTCATTTACATTTTATCGCATTGTATTTATATTCGCCATGTTTTAGGTTGCATAACAGATATATAAATTGTCAATGCGGTGCCCTTTTATCCGAGCGTAAACGGGGCCAGTATCAGGCATAGTGATAGTGGTTGGGCGTTTACTCTCGGATAATGGGGCCTTTAAAATTTACCCGCACTTATAACCAAATTTTAAATTGATCGTCACTTTAATCCGGAAAGTTTAATATTAATAAAGCGGCAATTATTAAAGTACCAATTTTGGGCGGTGTGGGGGTGTTAATCCTTCCCCATCCGTAACCGACTCCCGAACCCAATAGTTTTCAAATCTCTGGTTTTATGGTGTCCGACCTACCTAAGTGGCCGGTGGCGACTCCAATTTTTAAATAAAATGCGGTTTTTTAAAACCCCTGCAGAATAAATATTTTAATATCCGAAAAACCACAAACACTTCGAAAATTTGTTTTTTTAGCGAATGGGACATCGCTACAGCACCCACACCCTTGGTGCACCCTTGATCGAGCACACCCACTACCCAACTGAAACTACTGGTTCTCCGTGGTCCCCTCTCCTCGACCTAGCCCCTGATCAAACCATACAACTACACCCAATGCCCCCAATTGCAGCACCCAAACGTCCAAATTGCACCACGGCTAACCCAACCAACCAACCACACCCTTTTAACCGACCATGCCAGAGGCCTCACGGGCCCTTGGTCTTTAGCAGTGTACCTATGCAAAACAAACCGTAAATGGTCCCCTCTCTTTCACAGATAGACACATGCACAAGAATACAAGAACAACAAGGAATTTTAGAATGAATCCAATAGCATTTTAGGCTTTTTATTTGTTTCCTTGTAATTACTCGGGTATAAAACCCAAAACCTAGCAATGTAAAAAGGGGAGTTTTTCGGATTGAATGAAAAGCAAAAGGCCCTCAAGCATTTTCAGAGGCAAAAATTCCTAGGTATTCTTTTTTTTTTCCGCGTAGTTTTAGTTTTTTTTTTCCTTTTTTAAAAATGAAATCGAAAGGGGTTTCAAGATCTTCGAACAAAAAAACGTTGTTGTAAAATCAAAATCAAAGGTTTAGGTTTTAAAATCAAAACTGTTTTTTGGTCTAAAATCGAAAACAAAAAAAGGCATTTCAAAATATTTTTTCGAATCCGAAATCTAAAAGGTTTTGTTTTTCGTTTTAAAAATCATTTTTTCTTTCTCTATTTCGAATCGAAAGCAAAAAGAGGAAGGTTTCAAAATTTACCTACCACAAACGATGCGAGGTGGTCGCCGATGAACGATCGGGCCGCTTGGTGTGGTCGCCATTCTGATTAAGCAAAAGAAGAGAGTGAGGTCGCAGTCTTGGCTAGGGTTGGGGAAGAAGAGCATTAGGTTTTAGTTTTTTTTTAAATCTATTTTGAAATTAAACAAAAAAAAAAAGAAACCTTATTTGTTTTAAAGCCGGCCATTGAAACGACGTTGCTTAGGATGCTCACGACCCGCGCGGTGACTCGATTTGGAGAAGGATCCGCACTTTTTGTCTATGGGTTAATCACCCATCTGGTCCTTCAAGTATTTTCCCGCTTCCATTTTCAATCATGGGTTAATCCCCATTTTCGTCCTTCCCCTTTTATTTTAAAACCAATTTCAGCCTTTCTAAATTTTGTTTTTTATTTTAATTTTGACCCCCTATTTTATTTTTCTTCTATTTCGGTCCTTTTTTTAAAATATTACATTATATTATATATTATATGTAACACCCTTAACGTATACTCGTAGACTGAATATGCGTTAAATATGTTACGAAATCATTGGAAGAAATCTTGACTTGTAAATTTTTTTATATCAAAAATTTTAATTTGTAGTTTAACCCTTTCTTGATTTTAAATTTTTTATGCGATTAAGGCTAAACAACATTTTAACCATACCAAAGATTTTGCTATTGTTAACAATTTGTATTTCTAAACTTATTCATCCATAAAAGCATATAATTACGTTGTAAACTTATGCTGTAGACAGTTCAACTTTAAAATACTTACATGCCACTAGTCTATCAAATTATGGTAAAGACGTACTTACTGGACTTATTGTTGTAACTTGATTTTCCCCCAAGTTTCTGCTCCTCCTAGATAGACGATTTCCAGGAAACCTACGTGTGACATAAGACACAGGCTAAGTACGAACTTAGTGAGGTAATTAAACTTATTTATTTACACATGAAATGATGTTTCTAATACTTCATATAAGAATGCATTTCATATTTCTCTACAACAAGGCAAGTATATCACAATGTACATGTGTCATGTATTATAACTATCATATAATTCATGTTAATATTGTGTAACATATTCTTTGTCATGGGCATGCTTTTATCCTAAAACATTTCCATAATAACATAACATAATGATCATGATTATCATGTATCTCATATTCCATAAATTTCATATATCATTTTCACAATTTTCATCATATATCATACTTTCTTAATATCATGTAATGGTCATGCTTATATCATGTAATCATTTGTATAGCATGTAAACCAAGTATCATCATCATCATGTATACCATGTAATATCATTTCATATAATTCATGTAGCATCTATATCATATATCATCACTATCATGTGAGTCATGTATCATATATCATGTAACATCTCTATCATGTATCATGTAACATCTTTATCATGTATCATGTAATATCTCTGTCATCAATCATGTCACAATATCAATGTTTCATGTATCATCATGCAGTCATTTGCATGCTCATGATCTATCATATAATCATCTTGTATTATTATTAACGTGTCTGGCTAGAGGCCCATGGAAATCCCGTAGCCTATCTGCACCGTAGTGCCATGTAGAGTACGTACTCGAGAGGACGCTCTTTGCTCCTTATATAAACACCTCGTTAGTGCATTTTGTACTATGGGCTTGGATCCCTAGGGTGTATCTTGTTTCATTTAATCTTGTCATTATCCATATTTCATGTATGCATAATGCATCATCATTTATGTAAACAATCATTCGTACCTAGTATTCCATCAATCTTGCCATGTCGAGCAATGTATCATATCACGTATTATAGAGAAATGCAATGCCAATTTCAACATAATGCAAACATATAAAAATGCACTCACCTTGGTCATTTAATAATATGCCTCACTAAGCTCTATTGATCCTTTCCTTTATAGTAACTCGAACTTTCTTTTGATTCTGATCCAACTTCATTTATCACATGAATATAAATAAACATTTGTTAGATTCACTTCTAACAATATTTCAATTAAGCTATTTAATCATTTAACATAAAAAAATTTCATAAATTTCTTTCCTTCCTTATACTGTTCACAAACTCATTTTTGGTCCCTAATGACCATTTTGATCTTGAAATAATTCCTCCAAGCTTGCTAACCAACATTAGACACAAATTGTCTCAATTTCCATTTTCCGTCAACTTACACTACCATCAAAGATTTACTTCTACAAGGCAGAATACATACTGAATCTTTATCTCCTTTATACTGTAGAAACTAGATTCGATAACAATTCTAACGGTATAAGCCACATAATTTAGTAAAATCTACAAAAATTATGAAAATTCATCGAACTCCCGTTTACAGGGCTGTCCTGACAGAAACTGTTTTGTAATTTTTCTGACCTTTATTCGATTAAAAATTAATATCTTTTAACTCGGAACTCAAAATCAGTTTTCGTTTGTTGGAAACGAAACTAGATTTGATAAGATTTTCAACCATATAAACTAATAACCCAGATTCAATTTGTACGGTTTATGGCAAATTTTCAAAGTCGAATTCCAGTATTGAATTTCAGAACAGACTGCTATTCTGTTTTTTGACCTTTCATCACTTAAAAATTCATATATTTTGATATATTAATCAAAATCAATCATCGTTTGTTTTAAACGAAACTAGATGAATAAATCTTTACATCGATATAAAATTCACCATCTAACCATTTTTTGTAGAATTTATGGTAAATTTTCAAACTTACTGCCAAATCCAATTTTCCTACACAACTTCCATAAATAATTTCAACCTTTATACTAATTTCTCCTTACTTTGTTGTTTGTCAATTTGGTCCCATTACTTGATTCAAACCACTAATGTATCACTTCCTTCATCAAATAATTATTCAATAATAATTCCCTCTAATTTTTCGTTCTTTCCGAAATAGTCACTAAAAATGCAAAGATAAGAATTCAAGCTTCTTAACTTTGCAAACTAGTCCTCAAATCAAAATTACTACTTGAATTCTATTATTTCAACTAAAATCAGATTTATTCCTTCTCTAAAACCTCATTTCTGAATTGGTCACTTAATTTTGACAATTTGTCAAAATGGTCACTAACTCGATTTAACATGGATTTTGCATTCTAACTTCAATTTCACATCTCCAACATCAATAATAACATAAATACACTTCAAAATCATAAAAATTCAGATTAGTCCTTTAACTTTCAAAATTGCCAAAATGGTCCCTATACCTTTAATTTAGGGTTTTGCTTCCAAATAACAAATCAAGCTTACTAAATCATTTATCCAACATCACAAACCCTAAATCAAACTTGAATCCATAAAGCCTAATCATCTTCATACAAACTAAAATATGTAGGGTTTAAATCCCAACTTAAAAACATGATTTTATCATCATAACAACTTAATTTCAACTTAAATTTCAACATAAAATCATAAAATCTCAAAACCCCCAATTTATTCCATAAGCCCTAATTTCTTTCTCATCAAAATTCTCATCAATCAAGCATGTATTCCATGAATTATTGACATTAAAAGATAGAGCTTGAAGAGTAGAACAACTTTGTAGTTCGAAAGATTACCTGGAAATTGAGTTTCGGGGCTAGAATCGAACTTGGAAAATTTTTCTCCATTTTTCTTTCTCCCTCTCATATTTCGAAATTTGAGGATGAAGAATGGTCTTCATCTTTTGTTTTTCATCCAATTTGGCCACTTGTCTTGTATAAATGAATTTTTAAATTCATTTAGATAGTGAAATTACTAAAATACCCTTTTAATCCAATGGTTGAGATTGATCTTATCATCAATCAAGGGCCATTAATCCCCCATTTCCTCTTTCCAAAATTTCCCTTATAACTTTTTAAAATATTTCAAAATTGCCATTAGGGTAAATGACCAATTTGCCCTCTAACTAGTTTTTATTTACTAGTTTGCCATTCTTATAAAAATTCAACTAAGTCTGGTTGGAATCCAACCAAATATAATAAAATATTCATAAAATAGTATTTTATGACTTTCCCATGGCTTTTGGATCAGTCTATGAAATTTTAGTTCGATCCGATTTCCCGATATTCGTAAAACACTTGTAATACGATTTTACCTTTCCCGAACTATCAGATTTATTCTAAAAATTCTATATTCTTAAAACTGATATCAAGGTACCTATTTTGATCCGGTTCACTCTTATACTGAATAAAATTACTTGTTGGGGAAATTTACACTTTAGTCCCAAAATTTTCTAAAGTTTATACTTTAATCCCCTAAACTTTAAAAATTTACAATTTAGTCACTAGCCAAAATTTGGGATAGTAAAATTCCTCCCCCTTAAGAAAATTCGTCCTCAAATTTTCAATGCGTACCTATTCCAAACATTTATGGATATGACTTTCTTATTTTCTTCTCAGCCTCCCAAGTGGCTTCTTCGACCTTGTGATTTTTTTCTCAAAACTCCAGTCAATGAAATTTCTTATTCCTTAATTCTTTAATTCCATAAACCAATATTTATACTAACTCCTCTTCATGTATCAAATCTAATTGTATCTCAATTTATTCAAGAGTGTTGACATGTAAATAATTCAGTCATTGCCCCCAAAACATAAGTACATATACTATAGACTTTTGCTCACTTATGGAGATAAGACCCATTAATATATTCTTGGTCCAACTCTTTTACGATTCCTTGAGGTATAACAGTTTTGAAACTAAGTTTTCCCTTTTTGACTAAAACGTAACACCTTCTTCCAAGGTGAAACCTTTAAAAACACTTTGTCCTCAACTTCGTACTTAACATCCTTCTCTTCTTGTTTGCATAAGCCTTTTTGTCGATCCACGGTAGTGTTGAGATTATATTAAATAATTATTACTTTATCCTCTATTTCTCATGTCAAATCAACCCCTCCAACTTTTGGGTTATACCAAACATTTCGATCCTGTAGCTCAAACTAATAATGAAGAGTTCGACATATTATTCCATTAGAGAATAGAAATAGGCTGAATCAATCCAGAAGGTACTTGATGTTTGGCTTTTACTTGTTATCATGTCAAGCACTTTGTCATAAATTCCGAAATTGTCATTTTTCATTCCTGGCCACCAATACCGAGTCTTGTGATCTTAATACATTTTGCTACTTCCAGAGTAAATAGTCAATGGACTATGACAAACTTCAGTCAAAACTTCTTTCTTCAAATCACCATCATCAGGAAAGTAAACTTTTTCTTGATAATATAAGCAACCATTTGACTTAATTTTCATAGTCCTGTGTTTCTCTTGTTTCAACTTACTTCTTTTCTTTTCTCTTCTTTTTATGAGTTTTGAGCTGCCTTGATGCATAGGCTACTACATTAATCTTCTCGAAATGATAATCTATAACTACATTGTAGTCTTTTAGAAACTCAACCTATCTTTGTTACCATAGGTTCAATTCTTTTCGGCATCATTAGCTGCTTTAAACCTTTGTGATCAGTATAAATAGGACATTTCTTACCATTCCAATGGAATACCTTTTACGATAGTTGAGTAAGTAACAGAGTAATAATAGATAAATTCTACACAAAAACATTTATAATATCCAGCTAATTTCCAAGAAACTCCGAACTTTAGAGACATTTTTTAGTGCCTCCTATTCAAGAATAGATTGTACTTCCCTGGAATTCAACTTTTATTCCTTCAACCGATACTACATGTCTAAGGAAAATTACTTCTGATAACCAAAATTCATATTCAGAAAATCTTACATAAATCTGCTTATCTCTTAGTGTTTGTAATACCACTAAAAAATGGTAATCATGTTCAGCTTCTATCTTTAAGTATACCGGAATATTGTCCATGAAGACTACTACTACAAACTGGTCTAAGTAGTATTGGAATACCCTATCCATGAATACAGGAGGGGCATTTGTAAGTCCAAATGGTATTACCAGGAATTTGTAATGTCCATAAAGAGCCCTGAATGCTGTCTTTGATACATATTCTTCTTTGACCTTGAGTTGATAATAACCCGATCGAAGATCTATCTTTGAGAACACTATTGCACCTCTAAGATGATCAAATAGATCTTAAATCCTTGGTAGTGGATACTTGTTCTTAATAGTTATTTTATTCAACTACTGGTAATCTATACATAATTGTAGAGAACCCTCTTTCTTCTCTACAAATAATACCGGAGTGCCCCATGGTGATACACTCGGTCAAGTGTAATCCCAGTCTAGCAGTTCTTGCAATTGAGCTTTCAGCTTTCTTAGCTCAATTGACACCATCATATATGGTGCTATCGATACCGGTTCAATTCTAAGATAGACATCAATCCCAAACTGTACCTCTCTATCTGGAGGTAATCCTAATAACTCATCCGAAAACATATTTAAAATTTTCCCACAATCGGGATATCTTTAATCTTCTTGGGTGACATTTGTATAATCACCACATAAATTAAACACGCCTTACATCCATTTATTTAACAACCTTTGAGCTATTGTCGTAGAAATCACTAACTCTAAACAGTCAGTTCTTTCTTTCACATCAGGTTCTTGAAGCACTAACCTCTTTTTTACACATCACTTCTGCATTAAATGCAGATAGCCAATTCATTCCAAGGATAACTTCAAATTTATGAAATTAC
The DNA here is from genome assembly GCA_019671005.1 of Hibiscus mutabilis. Lineage (NCBI taxonomy): Eukaryota > Viridiplantae > Streptophyta > Magnoliopsida > Malvales > Malvaceae > Hibiscus > Hibiscus mutabilis. The sequence continues at coordinate 13,747,957 of CM033748.1, read as the reverse complement.
TAATGGACATTTCTTATATATTCTAGTCACCCATACACTATGTCCAAATGGTTTACTAAAAATCACATCACTAGAAATAGTTTCCTTAAAAATCTTTCTTTGTGCCATTATCTTAGTACTAATGTATGAGTGAGTCAAATCCGGATCAATTAAAGTAAATACAGGCTCTCTCCATAGCCTTTGCTTTATTTAAAGAATTCTAATAAACCGATAAACTTATACCTAACAACATCTCTTTATTAAACTGATCGCCCATATATTTGGTTTTAGACACTTTTTTAAAAGAATTTCCAAATCACTTCCTTAACAGGTACTAACTCCGTGGCATTAGACCACTAAATACGAACGTGTTCCCTTAACAGGATACAACTTCTTCTAACTTCTTAGTATATATGCAGTTTAATTCCTCTATAGCATGACTTTAACATCTTTATGCCACAAATTGGCAATTATCGGACCACTTTCTCCATTAAATTCAGGAGCTCCTAACTTTTAAGCTCCTTAACAATCGACATCCTTATTGGTGCAGGTACCAGGCTCGTGCAGGCACAAGGGTCTTAATTCTATCAACCACAACCTTTAAAGTGCATACTAAGGTTTCATATTTTGTGCTAGAGTTCTCTGCTATACAAGTGGCTCTACTGAGGTAAGAGCCAGAGATGGAACATTCTGTATTTCATTACTTCTACTTTGGACCTCCTTTTGGTCTCAATTATTAGATGTCTAACACAGTCCAACAATACTTGACATTACTTATTTCTACTATAACTTATTCATGTTATTGAGGAGCATAATCAAGTTACACAACAGTACATCAGTAACATGACATCCTAGGGGCATGTATTTAACATCAAATCATATTAAACTTGGTTTAGCCTCCAAAATCGGCTAAAACTTTGCTCTAATACCAATAAATGTAACACCCTTAACGTATACTCGTAGACCGAATATACATTAAAGATGTTACGAAATCATTGGAAGAAATCTTGGCTTGTAAATTTTTTTATATCGAAATTTTAATTTGTAGTTTAACCCTTTCTTGATTTTAAAACTTTTATGCTATTAGGGTTAAACAACATTTTAACCATACCAAAGATTTTGTTATTGTTAACAATTCGTATTTCTAAACTTATTCATCCATAAAGCATATAGTTACGTTGTAAACTTATGCTGTAAACAGTTCAACTTTAAAATACTTACATGCCCACTAGTCTATCAAATTATGTTAAAGACGTACTTATTGGACTTGTTGTTGTAACTTGATTTTTCCCCAAGTTTTTGCTCCTCCTAGATAGACAATTTCCAGGAAACCTACGTGTTACATAAGACACACGCTAAGTACGAACTTAGTGAGGCAATTAAACTTATTTATTTACACATGAAATGATGTTTATAATACTTCATATAAGAATGAATTTCATATTTCTCTACAACGAGGCAAGTATATCACAATGTACACGTGTCATGTATTATAACTATCATATAGTTCATGTTAATATTGTATAACATATTCTCTGTCATGGACATGCTTTTATCCTAAAACATTTCCATAATAACATAACATAATGAACATGATTATCATGTATCTCATATTCCATAAATTTCATATATCATTTTCACAATTTTCATCATATATCATACTTTCTTAATATCATGTATCATCTCATGGTCATGCTTATATCATGTTATCATTTGTATAGCATGTAAACCAAGTATCATCATCATCATGTATACCATGTAATATCATTTCATATAATTCATGTAGCATCAATATCATATATCATCACTATCATGTGATTCATGTATCATATATCATGTAACATCTCTATCATGTTGAATTATCTTTAGGGTATCCAAATCCCAACAAGGGATGACTCGACTGTCTAGGTGTCCCATCAGCACACAGCAAGGACCCTAATAACCACACAGCCCTAAACCTCGACACAAGGATCTTACCGCACACAGCTCTAACACCCTTACCATAGCCCTATGGTTTTCTTTTTATTAATTACATCATCCTCCTGAATTATCTATTCATTAGCATACTTATAAAGGTACACATTAGCCGTTCTCATTATTTTATCTTATTATCCGATAAGACTCAACCTTATAGGCGCCCCTTCCGTACATAGCATGGACCTAGATCACCATACAACATCCACGATCCACCTAGGATCCCTATGGTTTACCACCTTATATAATTTACCCAACATTTACCAAATCATTAGCCATTCATTACTCGTACGGGGTTAAAATCTCCATTTCTCAGTTTTAATATTCATTTTACACCTTAACGACCCCCAAGGCCCTTTGCCTCGAATTATAACACCCCCGAACGCCACCTCAAAATTATTGGGCAGATTGCTCAACTAGTATCGATACTCCAAGGTGAGTATCGGTACTCCCATCTAGGTATCGATACTCCTGCATGAGTACCGATACTCTAATTAGGTTCGAAAGAACTAGACCCCAAGCCGTACTGATATGCTATGTACCGTACCAGTACTCATTATCGGTACTAGGATCGCCCCGTACTGATCCACCCGTATCGGTACTCTCACAAACACTTACTGGTACGCTAAACCTCTCCTAGGCAAGCAATAGCGCGTACCGATACTCCTCAATGAGTACCAATACCTCCACTAGATTCGAAGGAATTTAACCTAATGGCATACTGATACGCTACGTACCGTACCGGTACTCAAAGCCTTTACAGTCAATGTAGCAGTGCGTACCGATACGCCCCCTTGTGTAACGGTACACGAAGGCATCTTAGGAATCCTTACCTTGCAAGGGGTACCGATACACGGGGAAGCATACCGGTACTCCCCTCACAACTCTTCCCCTATTTACACTAAGGTGTACCTATATTCTAGCCCCAGTACTGGTACGCAAGCTCGATTTTAAGCCCTGTTTAACCCCTATAGTTAAACCCCAAATTGATCCTACAAATTATTGTAAAGGTATTAAGTGGGTTTCAACCAATTTTAAGCCTTAGCAACATCAAATCCCCATTTTACCATTAAAGGGGTCAACCCAAAGCTTATCAAACCATAAACACCAAAACATGCACAAAGCTTATTTTTATGAGTTGCTGGAAACAATAGGAGTTAGTAGTGTACTAACCTCGAATTAAAGCTGATGAAGAAGCCCTTAAAGATCTATTTTCGTTCCTCCACACTAACCCCACCAAAACCTCAATCCCCACCATAACTAGCCATCCTTACCTTGATGTGTAGATCCTTTGCTGCTCACCAAACTTTCCTCCATCATCAAAACGTGATCCTCTCTCAAACACTCAAAGATTACACCTTTAACTTCAAACTTGGTTAGGAAGATGGATATGAGAAAAAGGAAGAAGACAAGGGGACAAAGGTGACTTCACCCTCTAATTTTTCTGCAGAAAAATAAAGTCTCCCATCAGCTCTCGTTGCCTTTAATTATGTTTTTACCTATTTGCCCTTCTTACTTTCACCTTAGCCCAACAACAAACCCACAACACAAGCCCAAAAGCTTTTCTTCAAGCCCAGCAAGGCTCTCAAGGCCCAATATCTCGGCCCAAACGCGAAGCCCATGCCTCGATTTAACCTGACCTTCGAGTTTCAAAACCCGGGTCGTTACAACTCTCCCCAACTAAAAGAAAATTTCGTCCTTGAAATTTAGATAGATGCAAGAGATATGTAACCAAAACAGGCCTAACCACTTCACCATTCAGACAGGATCACCTCGATTAGGGAGAGTCCCCCTCAATCCACCTTAAACAAAACCATAGCATTAAACCACACACTCTCAACACTTCTCTTTGAGATTTCCCACGACTCTTTTTCAACAGCCAACAACACTTACGACTATCCGCTAAGCATGGTAACACAACCAACCTCGAGCTACGCTGTTCAAATATCAACTTAAAGAACTCACCTTCAAGGGATTCTACCTTGGTTAACCAACCCTTCTATTAGCATTCGTCAACCAAAAATAAACTTAGACTTTATCTACGTCTAAAACACTGCACCACATTGACAAGACATTGTCAAGAACGCATCACGCCTAACAACCATATTCCGGTCAAACCACTAAAGGACAAGCAAAACCCTAACAATCGGTCATTAACATCAATTTACCTTGAACTAACAGCTTCTCTCTCCATACTTGACCCACCAAGTCAAAACCTAAAACTTCACTTTATCCAAACTTACTTTCAACATGATCGAAAACCACTTACGAACTTGCACAAGTAACCCAAAACTAACCATTCTATTTGCGAAGATCTAAACACATTCTTCTAACCGTTGACTCAGCCCAAACAATCAGGCGCGAAGAGCCATCTAACTGTTCTCAAGGATCTCAAATTGGCCCGTCTAAAAAAACATTTCTTTACATCGCAACCATTCGGTTACCCTCAACACAACTATTGATCCACATTTTCATTGCGCTACTCTGATAACTTCTACCTTGTTTGTCTTAACCGATAATAACTTTGGTCGAACATGATTGGGCAATCCTCTACTCCCCGAGATCTAGCTCAACAGGTGTACAAGTCGAACAACTAACATCGCGATTCTCCCTTAAGGCCTCAACCATGTCCATCACAACCTTCATTTACCCTCTTCTACGGTACCTTACTCTGACAACAACACGTGAAGCTCTTACATTCTGTGGCCACAAGAAGGTCGCCAAACTCACGCGAAAACGACAACGGCCTTCAACTATTGCACTATGGCTCACATATCCAAAGCCACCCTACACGCTACTCTCACGCAACCATGATTCTTGGTGAAACACTTGGCAACGACACCCAATCGGTTGCTTGCACAAGTGTGCCTCCAACAAAGAGTTCGTTAAGTACCATACCACAGGGCGATGGACACTAACACGAACTCAACCTTAGCTTTATCGCCGTTCTAAACCATAATCAACTGGTAAGATTGCTCGTTCACCAAGAGTACCTCCATGCCCTCAAAATACCCACAACTCTAAGACTAGGGACTTTCAACCCTTGCGTCTACCATGCAAGCTAAGAACATCTTGCAACATACATAACCTTCATCGAGCTAGCACTACGGAGCACAACATTCACTCTAGAGAGGTTAAGGTTCTTCTCATCTAACACTAACAATTAGATTCAAGCAATCTAAAACTTCTCGGCTTCTCACTCACATCATACGGTACCCATGCACTCTCAACAACCGTCTATGATAAAACCTTATCTAGCAAAGGATGAAATTCTATTATACCATTTAAAGAAACAACAAACCCAAGATTTACCAAGATGCACCTCACAAGAACCAGTCTATTACACAACCAAAGAGCTAATCGGCTAACACAATAGCTGAATCAAATACAAAACTTAATTAACTAACTTATCCTTGGTTGCAACGCTGTCAACTTTAATCTGAGCAGTAGACTGCCTCACAACACCTCTCGTGCCAACCCTAGCAGTGGATCTCACAAGACCTCCACCTCGATGACCTGACGGTGCCCTAGCTCTGCCTTTAGCAAAACTTTGATCATGTCGGGAAGTAGCCAACCTCTGAGACTGAACTGATGTAACCTCATCCACAACCGGGTAGTCTCTTGCCATATGCCCTAGTGTCCGGCACTAATAGCAACCCTCCAAAGCAAAAAGCATACGCCAAGGTGATGCCGGCCACAATGCTCATATACTGATGGAAGCGATGCTCCAACAAAACCATCAATACTCCCTTCCAGAGTAGGAATCAAAGAGCCTTTACGAACCCTCGATCTAGATTCTTGGACCGACTCTTGGTGACTGATATGAAGCAACTCTCTTCGAACTCCTCGAAACACAAAACCCCTCGTGCAGATAGGGAGAAGAATCAACGATATCATGGGTCTCCACATCATGACCTCTAGAATCTTCGAACCGATAAAATGCTAAACTCTAAAGTTGCTCAAGTGTCTTCGCACTATTGGCTAACTCAGAGAATGTCCCAAGCGGACTCGCTGTCACATGCAACTGAAAGTCAACATTCAAGCCTTGTCTGAACCTCTTGCACCTCAACTCTTTCGTGATGACAACTCTATAGCATAACGACTCAACGCAAAAACTCTTGCTCATAAGCAAACACCGCTCGATCTCCTTGAACTAGATGTAGAAATTGGTCCTCACTTCATCCATGTGTACCTTACTAATGTATCTCTTCCGAACTCATCTACAAAGATATCCCATGTCAGGAGCGCAGGCTGTAGACCTAAATCTACGGTCTCTTACCATTCGTATGCATTACCTTTAAGAAAAAGATGATACAATAGAAATTCCCTTAAGACTATTCCACGTCATCCTCATATCCTTCTGAGTGTTTCTTAACCATCAATCCGATCGATCAGGTCATCCTTTCTCAACCCCTTGTTCTATACTTAGATTCGTAACAATACTGCCCCCTTTAAAGGAACATGGCTCCCTTCACGACTCTCCTTGGTCAAACTCGTGCCGTCGACCAAACGGGTCTGAACCGCATTCAGAAGATGGTAGTTTGTCTTTCTCATTACTCTGGGTTTGGTTCGCCCAAAACCTTGAAGCTTCCAACACTACACTTGTCATCTCAAGCTGGCTCATAACCGGACAACGACTGGTGGCCAAGGTCATATCAACTCATTTAGGAGACAACTCCGTTGTATCTTTCAACCACGTATTCTCAAGCTTTACTCAAGCATCGCCTCGCGCAGAACCCACAATATCCTTCCGACCACTACTATAAACAAATGCAACAAGCATACCTTGCTCGAGATCTCAGGGCATTCGGCCTACTAAGATCATACTTGAGACCTCACAACCATCATGTACTTTTGTACATTAGACGAAAACGTATATCTGCCAGGCGTGCTACATCCCCATCACATGGTACCCACCATTAAGGCTCACTTACTATGAATGATGAGACCCCCGATCGACACTCTATCACGGGTCAATCAAAAGCAAATCCTCTTATCTATTCCACAGGGGTCGTCTACCAACACGTAGAATCTCACCACAGGAGGTTCTCACCATGAACTCAAGGCTTTAAGGTAACTTACGACATATAACCATGATTACTTCTCAAACGATGGGAGGAGGGCACACCCTCAGCTCCTATATTCTTTCATAAGCCCAAGCTTACGTCTGAGATAACTCCAATCTCAAAATCATCTCCAAAGGAATCAGCCATCATCAGAGCCCTCACGGCCGTGATTGAATCTATCTTAATGTTGCACCAAGCGACACACGCGAACACAGGGGACACCATCTAGATTCCAGTCTTGAAAGAGTACAATTTAGACATAAAGGCTCGTATTCGCTAGACACCTATCCACGACTCCTAACCACCCCAGAGTTTTCCTAGAACCGGCTAAACCTAGATTCTGATACCACTAAATGTAACACCCTCGACCCGGATGTCACATTTGGGCCTCAAGCCCAAACCATTACCATAAAATTTTGACATAGTTTATTCCAACCCACAAATCCATTTTGAAAATCCATTTAATCACAACCCAATAAAACATAATAAATATTTAAAAACATATACAATGGAGCTCCTTTTAAAATTACATTATAAACCCTTGACTCGATCGTTTGAAAATCCAAATATGATTTACAATATATAATAGGTTCCTACAAATAAATAGCCCAAAGACCTAAGTACTGTACTCTGAAGAGACGGGGCGCTGGATTCCTTCCCAGATAGTGCTCCTTCAAGAACATGCCAAACCTACTAACCTGCGAACGAAAACAATGATTTGGAACGCTGAGCTAACAAAGTTAAGTGGATACACCTCCACTCAACCATGCTTCATGCATATCATAAATAAAGAAATGCAACAAGAATGATATCATGGCAAGATAACGATGGCACTACCATATCCGCCAAAACACATAGCATTATGAATGTATGATCACGCACATAGCTCATACAAGTATCTCATATGTTTACCTAGCATGACACAGATAACCATAATTATTTATAGAATGAGGCCCGCGTCCACTAAGCGTCGGGATCCTAAATTCCGAGCAAGGCCCGCGTCCACTAATCATCGAGATCCTATACTCTGAGTCAGGCCCGCATCCACTAAGCATTGAGATCCTATACTCTGAGCAAGGCCCGCGTCCACTAAGCATCGAGATCCTATACTCAAGGGATGAGGCCCGCGTCCACTAAGCATCGGGATCCAACATTCGGGAAGTCTTTAAGGTATTGCAACACATTTTAGGGTATCCAAATCCCTACAAGGGATGACTCGACTGTCTAGGTGTCCTATCAGCACACAACAAGGACCCTAATAACCACACAGCTCTAAACCTCGACACAAGGGTCTTACCGCATACAACTCTAACACCCTTACCATAGCCCTATTGTTTTTTTATTAATTACATCATCATGCTGAATTATCTATTCATTATCATACTTATAAAGGTACACATTAGTCGTTCTTATTATTTTATCTTATTATCTGATAAGACTCAACCTTATAGGCCCCCTTCCGCACACAACATGGACCTAGGTTACCACACAGCATCCACGATCCACCTAGAATCCCTATGGTTTACCACCTCACATAATTTACCCAATATTTACCAAGTCATTAGCCATTCATTACTCGTACAGGGTTAAAATCTCTATTTCTCAGTTTTAATAGTCATTTTACACCTTAACGGGCCCCCAAGACCCTTTGCCTCGAATTATAACACCCTCGAACGCCACCTCGAAATTATTGGGTAGATTGCCCTGCGAGTATCGATACTCCAAGATGAGTATAGTACTCTCCTCTAGGTATCGATACTTCCACATGAGTACCGATACTCTAATTAGGTTCGAAAGAACTAGACCCCAAGCTATACCGATACGCTATGTACCGTACTGGTACTCATCATCGGTACTAGGGTTACGCCATACCGATCTACCCCATATCGGTACTCTCACAAATGCATATTGGTATGTTAAACCTCTCCTAGGCAAGCAACATCGCATACCGATACTCCCCAATAAGTACCGATACCTCTACTAGATTTGAAGGAATTTAACCCAAGGGTGTACCGATACGCTACGTACCATACCTGTACTCAAAGCCTTTCCAGGCAATGTAGCAATGCGTATCGATACGCCCCTTTGCGTACTGGTACACGAAGGCGTCTCTGGAATCCTTACCTTGCAAGGGGTACCGATACACAGGGAAGTATATCGATACTACCCTCACAACTCTTCCCCTATTTACACTAAGACGTATCGATACTCTAGCCCTAGTACCGGTACGCAAGCCCGATTTTTGAACTCTGGGTACGGGTTCCACCTAGAAACCCTGTTTAACCCCCATAGTTAAACCTCAAATCGATCCTACATGTTATTGTGAAGGTATTAAGTGGGTTTCTACCAATTTTAAGCCTTAGCAACATTAAATCCCCATTTTACCATTAAAGGGGTCAACCCAAAGCTTATCAAACCATAAACACCAAAACATGCACAAAGCTTATTTTTATGAGTTGCAGGAAACAATAAGAGTTAGTAGTGTACTAACCTCGAATTAAAGCTGATGAAGAAGCCCCCAAAGATCCATTTTCATTCCTTCACACTAACCCCACCAAAACCTCAATCTCCACCATAACTAGCCATCCTTACCTTGATGTGTAGATCTTTTGCTGCTCATCAAACTTTCCTTCATCATCAAAACGCGATCCTCTCTCAAACATTCAAAGATTACACCTTTAACTTCAAACTTGGTTAGGAAGATGGATATGAGAAAAATGAAGAAAACAAGGGGACAAAGGTAACTTCACCCTCTAACTTTTCTATAGAAAAATAAAGTCTACCATCAGCTCTCATTGTCTTTAATTATGCTTTTACCCATTTGCCCTTCTTACTTTCACCTTAGCCCAACAACAAACCCACAACACAAGCCCAAAAGCTTTTCTTCAAGCTCAACAAGGCTCTCAAGGCACAATATCTCGGCCCAAACACAAAACCCATGCCTCGATTTAACCTGACCCTCATGTTCTGAAACCCGGGTCGTTACAATTCTCATCTCCTAAAAGAAAATTTTGTCCTCGAAATTTAGATAGATGCAAGAGATATGTAACCAAAACAGGCCTAATGACTTCACCATTCAGACAGGATCACCTCGATTAGGGATAGTCCTTTCTCAATCCACCTTAAACAGAACCATAGCATTGAACCATACACGCTTAACACTTCTCTTTGAGATTTCTCACGACTCTTTTTCAACAGCCAACAGCACTTATGACGATCCGCTAAGCATGGTAACACCACCAACTTCGAGCCACGTTGTTCAAACATCAACTTAAAGAACTCAGCTTTAAGGGATTCTACCTTGGTTAACCAACCCTTCTATTAGCATTCGTCAGCCAAAACTAAACTTAGACTTTATCTACGTCTAAAACACTGCACCACATTCACAAGACATTGTCAAGAACACATCACGCCTAACAACCATATCCTAGTCAAACCACTAAAGGACAAGCAAAACTCTAACAATCGGTCATTAACATCAATTTACCTTGAACTAACAGCTCCTCTCTCCAGACTTGACCCACCAAGTTAGAACCTAAAACTTCACTTTATCCAAACTTACTTTCAACATTATCGAAAACCACTTACGAACTCGCACGCGAAGATCTAAACACATTCTTCTAACCATTGACTCGGCTCAAACAATCAGACGCAAAAAGTCATCTAAATGTTCTCAAAGATCTCAAACTGGCCAGTCTAAAAAAATATTTCTTTACACCGCAACCATTCGGTTACCCTCAACACAGCTATTGATCCACGTTTTCGTTGCGCTACTCTGATAACTTCCACCTTGTTTGTCTTAACCGATAAAAACTTTGGTCGAACTTGATTGGGTAATCCTCTAACTCCTCGAGATCTAGCTCCACAGGTGTACAAGCCGAACAACTATCATCGCAATTCGCCCTTAAGGCTTCAACCATGTCCATCACAACATTCATTTACCCTCTTCTATGGTACCTTACTCCGACAACAACACGTGAAGCTCTCACATTCTATGGCCACAAGAAGGTTTCCAAACTCACGCGAAATCGACAACGGTCTTCCACTATTGCACTACGGCTCACACATCCAAAGCCACCCTACACGCTACTCTCACGCAGCCATGATTCTTGGTGAAACACTTGGCAACGACACCCAATCGGTCGCTTGCACAAGTTTGCCTCCAACAAAGAGTTCGTTAAGTACCATACCACAGGGCGATGGACACTAACACGAACTCAACCTTACCTTTATCACCGTTCTAAACCACAATCAACCGGTAAGATTGCTCATTCACCAAGAGTACCTACATGCCCTCAAAACACCTACAACTCTAAGACCAGAGACTCTCAACCCTTGCGTCTACCATGCAAGCTAAGAACATCTTGCAACATACATAACCTTCATCGAGCTAGCACTACGGAGCACAACATTCACTCTAGAGAGGTTAAGGTTCTTCTCATCTAACACTAACAATTAGATTCAAGCAATCTAAAACTGCTCGGCTTCTCACTCACATCATACGGTACCCATGCACTCTCAACAACCTTCTACGATAAAACCTTATCTAGCAAATGATGCAATTCTATTTTACCATCTAAAGCAACAACAAACCCAAGATTTACCAAGATGCACCTCACAAGAACCAGTCTATTACACAACCAAAGAGCTAATTGGCTAACACAATAGCTCAAACCAACACAAAACTTAATTAACTGATTTATCCTCGCTCGCAACGCTGTCAACTCTAATTTGAGCTGCAGACTGCCTCGCAACACTTCTCATGCCAACCCCAGCAGTGGATCTCACAAGACCTCCACCTCGATGATCTGACGGTGCCCGAGCTTCGCCTTTAGCAAAACTATGATCATGTCGAGAAGTAGCCAACCTCTGAGACTGAACTGATGTATCCTCATCCACAACCGGGCAGTCTCTTTCTATATGCTCTAGTGCCCGGCACCGATAGCAACCCTCCGAAGCAAAAAGCTTACCCCAAGGTGATGTCGGCCACAATGCTCACATGCCGATGGAAGCGATGCTCCAATAAAACCATCAATATTCCATTCCAGGGTAAAAATCAAAGAGCCTTTATGAACCCTTGATCTAGATTCCCGAACCGACTCTTGGTGACTGATCTGAAGTAACTCTCTTCGAACTCTTCGAAGCACAAAACCCCTCATACAGATAGGGAGAAGAATCAACGTTATCCTGGGTCTCTATATCATGACCTCTAGAATCTTCGAACCTATCAAATGCTGAACTCTGAAGTCGTTCAATTGTCTTCGCACTATTGGCTAACTCAGAGAATGTCCCAAGCAGACTCGCTGAAACATGCAACTGAAAATCAACATTCAAGCCTTGTCTGAACCTCTTACTCCTCAACTCTTTCATGACGACAACTCTATGGCATAACGGCTCAACATAAAAACTCTTGCTTATAAGCAAACACAGTTTGATCTCTTTGAACCAGATACAGAAACTGGTCCTCACTTCATCCATATGTACCTTACTGATGTATCTCTTTCGAACTCATCTACAAAGATATCCCATATCGGGATAGCAGGCTGTAGACCCGACTCTACGGCCTCTTACCATTCGTATGCATTACCTTTAAGAAAAAGATGATATATTTGAAATTCCTTTAAGACTATTCCACGTCATCCTCAGATCCTTCTGAGTGTTTCTTAACCATCAATCTGATTGATCAGGTCATCATTTCTCAACCCCTTTTTCTATACTTAGATTCGTAACAATACTGCTCCTCCCTTTAAAGGAACATGGCTCCCTTCACGACTCTCCTTGGTCAAACTCACGCCGTTGACCAAACGGGTCTGAACCGCATTCAGAAGATAGTAGTTTGTCTTTCTCATTTCTCTGGGTTTGGTTCCCCCAAAACCTCGAAGCTTCCAACACTACGCTTGTCATCTCAAGCTGGCTCATGACCGGACAACAACTGGTGGCCAAGATCATATCAACTCATTTAGGAGACAACTCCGTTGTATCTGTCAACCACGTATTCTCAAGCTTTACTCAAGTATCGCCTCGCGCAGAACCCACGATGTCCTTCCGACCACTACTATAAACAAATGTAACAAGCATACATTGCTCGAGATCTCGGGGCATTCGGCCTACTAAGATCATACTTGAGACCTCACAACCATCATGTACTTTTGTACATTAGACGAAAACGAATATCTGCCAGGCGTGCTACATCCCCATCACATGGTACCCACCATTAAAGCTCACTTACTGCGAATGATGAGACCCCCGATCGACACTCTATCATGGGTCAATCAAAAGCAAGTCCTCTTATCCGTTCCACAAGGGTCGTCTACCAATACATAGAATTTCACCATAAGAGGTTCTCACCATGAACTCAAGGATTTAAGGTAACTTACGACATATAACCATGATTACTTCTCAAACGATGGGAGGAGAGCACACCCTCAGCTCCTCCATTCCTTCATAAGCCCAAGCTTACGTCTAAGATAACTCTGATCTCAAGATCATCCACAAAAGAAGCAGCCATCATCATAGCCCTCACGACCACGATTGAATCTATCTTAATGTCGCAACCAGCAACACAAACGAACACAGGGTACACCATCCAGATTCTAGTCTTGAAAGAGTTTAACTTAGACACAAAGGCTCGTATTTTCTAGCCACCTATCCATGACTCCTAACCACCCAAAGTTTTCCTAGAACCGACTAAACCTAGGTTCTGATACCACTAAATGTAACACCCTCGACCCGAATGTCACATTTGGGCTCAAGCCCAAACCATTACCATAAAATTTTGACCTAGTTTAATCAAATCCACAAATCCATTATGAAAATCCATTTAATTACAACCCAATAAAACATAATAAATATTTAAAAACATATACAATATAGCTCCTTTTAAAATTACATTATAAACCCTTGACTCGATCGTTTAAAAATCCAAATACGATTTACAATATATAATAGGTTCCTACGAATACATAGCCCAAAGACCTAAGTACTGTACTCTGAAGAGACGAGGCACTGGAATTCTTCCTAGATGGTGCTCCTTCAAGAATGTGCCAAACCTACTAACCTGCGAACGGAAACAACGATTCTGAACGCTAAGCTAACAAAGCTCAGTGGATACACCGCCACTTAACCATGCTTCATGCAAATCATAAATAAAGCAATGTAATAAGAATGATATCATGGCAAGATAATGATGGCGCTACCATATCCGCCTAAACACATAGCATTATAAATGTATGATCACGCACACAGCTCATACAAGTATCTCATACGTTTACCTAGCATCACACAAATAACCATAATTATATATAAAATGAGGTATGCGTCTACTAAGCATCGGGATCCTACATTCTGAGCAAGCCCCGCATCCACTAAGCATCGAGATCCTATACTCTGAGCAAGGCCCGCGTCCACTAAGCATCAAGATCTTATACTCTGAGCAAGGCCCGCGTCCACTAAGCATCGGGATCTTATACTCAAGGGATGAGGCCCGTCCATTAAGCATCGGGATCTTATACTCAAGGGATGAGGCTCGCGTCTACTAAGCATCGTGATCTTACATCCATGCCTGGAATCCCTCATCAAGCATCTTTGAATGAGGCACGCGTCCACTAAGTATCGGGATCTAACATTCAGAAAGTCTTCAAGGTGTTGCAACACACTTTAGGGTATCTAAATCCCAACAAGGGATGACTCGACTGTCTACGTATCCTATCAGCACACAGCAAGGGCCAAAATAACCACATAGCCCTAAACCTCGACACAAGGGTCTTACCGCACACAGCTCTAACACCCTTACCATAGCCCTATGGTTTTTTTATTAATTACATCATCTTGCTGAATTATCTATTCATTAGCATACTTATAAAGGTACACATTAGCCGTTCTCATTATTTTATCTTATTATCCGATAAGACTCAACCTTATAGGTGCCCTTTTCGTACACATCATAGACCAAGATTACCACACAGTATTCATGATCCACCTAGGATCCCTATGGTTTACCACCTCACATAATTTACCCAACATTTACCAAGTCATTAGCCATTCATTACTCGTACGGGGTTAAAATCTCCATTTCTCAGTTTTAATATTCATTTTACACCTTAACGGGGCCCCAATGCCCTTTGCCTCGAATTATAACACCCCTAAATGCCACCTCAAAATTATTGGACAGATTGCCCAACGAGTATCGATACTTCAAGGTGAGTATCGGTACTCCCTTCTAGGTATCGATACTCCCACATGAGTACTGATACTCTAATTAGGTTCGAAAGAGCTAAACCCCAAGCCGTACCGATACGCTATATACCGTACCGGTACTCATCATCGGTAATAGGATCGCCCCGTACTGATCCACCCCGTACCGGTACTCTAAAAAATGTGTACTGGTACGATAAGCCTCTCCTAGATAAGCAACAGTGCGTACCAATACTCTCCAATAAGTACTGATACCCCCACTAGATTCGAAGGAATTTAACCCAAGGGCGTACCGATATGTTACGTACCGTACCGGTACTCAAAGCCTTTTCAGGTAATGTAGCAGTGCGTACCGATATGCCCCATTGTGTGCCGATACATGAAGGCGTCTCTGGAATCCTTACCTTGCAAGAGGTACTGATACACGGGGAAACGTACCGGTACTCTCCTCACAACTCTTCCCCCATTTACACTAAGGCGTACCGATACTCTAGCCCCAATACCGGTATACAAGCCTGATTTTTGAACTTTGGGTGCGGGTTTCACCTAGAAACCTTGTTTAACCCCCATAGTTAAACTCCAAATCGATCCTACAAGTTATTGTGAAGGTATTAAGTGGGTTTCTACCAATTATAAGCCTTAGCAATATCAAATCCCCATTTTACCATTAAAGGGGTCAACACAAAGCTTATCAAACCATAAACACCAAAACATGCACAAAGTTTATTTTTACTAGTTGCAAGAAACAATAGGAGTTAGTAGTGTACTAACCTTGAATTAAAGCTGATGAAGAAGCCCTCAAATATCCATTTTCGTTCCTCTACACTAACCCCACCAAAACCTCAATCTCCACCATAACTAGCCATCATTACCTTGATGTATAGATCTTTTACTGCTCATCAAACTTTCCTCCATCATCAAAACGTGATCCTCTCTCAAACACTCAAAGATTACACCTTTAACTTCAAACTTGGTTAGGAAGATGGATATGAGAAAAAGGAAGAAGACAAGGGGACAAATGTGACTTCACTCTCTAACTTTTCTATAGAAAAATAAAGTCTCCCATCAGCTCTCATTGTCTTTAATTATGCTTTTACCATTTGCCCTTCTTACTTTCACCTTGTCCCAACAACAAACCCACAACACAAGCCCAAAAACTTTTCTTCAAGCCCAACAAGTCTTTCGAGGCCCAATATCTCGGCCCAAACGTGAAGCCCATGCCTCGGTTTAACCTGACCCTCGAGTTTTGAAACCTGGGTCGTCACATCATCACTATCATGTGATTCATGTATCATATATCATGTAACATCTCTATTATGCATCATGTAACATCTCTATCATGTATCATGTAACATCTCTATCATGTATCATGTAATATCTTTGTCATCAATCATGTCACAATATCAATGTTTAATGTATCATCATGCAGTCATTTGCATGCTCATGATCTATCATATAACCATCTTGTATTATTATTAACGTGTCTGGCTAGAGGCCCATGGAAACCCCATAGCCTATCTGCATCGTAGTTCCATGTAGAGTACGTACTCGAGAGGACGCTCTTTGCTCCTCATATAAGGACGCTCTTTGCTCCTTATATAAACACCTCGTTAGTGCCCTTTGCACTATGGGCTTAGATCCCCAGGGTGTATCTTGTTTCATTTTAATATTGTTTCATTTATTCTTGTCATTATCCATATTTAATGTATGCATAATGCATCATCATTTATGTAAACAATCATTCGTACCTGGTATTCCATCAATCATGTCATGTCGAGCAATGTATCATATCACGTATTATAGAGAAATGCAATGCCAATTTCAACATAATGCAAACATATAAAAATGCACTCACCTTGGTCATTTATTAATATGCCTCACCAAGCTCTATTGATCATTTCCTTTATAGTACCTCAAACCTTCTTTTGATTCGGATCCAACTTCATTTATCACATGAATATAAATAAACATTTGTTAGATTCACTTCTAACAGTATTTCAATTAAGCTATTTAATCATTCAACATAAAAATTTTCCATAAATTTCTTTCCTTCCTTATATTGTTCACAAACTCATTTTTGGTCCATATTGACCATTTTGATCTTCGAATAATTCCTCCAAGCTTGCTAGCCAACATTAGACACAAATTGTCTCAATTTCCATTTTCTGTCAACTTACACTACCATCAAAGATTTACTTCTACAGGGCAGAATACATACTGAATCTTAATCTCCTTTATACCGTAGAAACTAGATTCAATAATGATTCTAACGGTATAAGCCACATAATTTAATAAAATCTACAAAAAATATGAAAATTCATCAAACTCCCGTTTATAGGGTTGTCCTGACAGAAACTGTTCTGTAATTTTTCTGACCTTCATTCAATTAAAAATTAATATCTTTTAACTCGGAACTCGAAATCAGTTTCCGTATTGAATTTCCAGTATTGAATTTCGGAACAGACTGCTATTCTGTTTTCTGACCTTTCATCACTTAAAAATTTATATCTTTTGATATATGAATCGAAATCAATCATTGTTTGATTTAAACGAAACTAGACGAATAAATCTTTACATCAATATAAAATACACCATCTAACTATTTTTGTAGAATTTATGGTGAATTTTCAAACTTACTGCCAAATCCAGTTTTCCTACACAACTTCCATAAATAACTTCAAACTTTATACTAATTTCTCCTTACTTTGTTATTTGTCAATTTGGTCCCCTTACTTGATTAAAACCACTAATGTATCACTTTCTTCATCAAATAATTATTCAAAAATAATTCCCTCTAATTTTCGTTCTTTCCGAAATAGTCACTAAAAATGCAAAGATGAGAATCCAAGCTTCTTAACTTTGCAAATTAGTCCTCAAATCAACATTACTACTTGAATTCTGTTATTTCAACTAAAATCAGATTTAGTCCTTCTCTAAAACCTCATTTCTGAATTGGTCACTTAACTTTGACAATTTGTCAAAATGGTCACTAACTCTATTTAACATCGGTTTTGCATTCTAACTTCAATTTTACATCTCCAACATCAATAATAACATAAATACACTTCAAAATCATAAAAATTCAGATTATTCCTTTAACTTTCAGAATTGCCAAAATGGTCCCTATACCTTTAATTTAGGGTTTTGCTTCCAAATAACAAATTCAAGCTTACTAGATCATTTATCCAACATCACAAACCCTAAATCAAACTTGAATCCATAAACCCTAATCATATTCATACAAAATAAAATATGTAGGGTTTAAATCCCAACTTAAAAACATGATTTTATCATCATAACAACTTAATTTCAACTTAAATTTTAACATAGAATCATAAAATCTCAAAACCCCTAATTTAGTCCATAAACCCTAATTTCTTTCTCATCAAAATTCTTATCAATCAAGCATGTATTCCATGAAATATTGACATCAAAATATAGAGCTTGAAGAGTAGAACAACTTTGTAGTTCGAAAGATTACCTGAAAATCGAGTTTCAGGGCTTGAATCGAACTTGGAAAAATTTTCTCCATTTTTCTTTCTTTCTCCTCCTCATATTTCGAAATTTGAGGATGAAGAATGGTCTTCATCTTTTGTTTTTCATCCAATTTGGCCACTTGTCTTGTATAAATGAATTTTAAATTCATTTAGATAGTGAAATTACTAAAATGCCATTTTAATCCAATGGTTGAGATTGATATTATCATCAATCAAGGGCCAAGATTAAATCTCCCATTTCCTCTTTCCAAAATTTCCCTTATAACTTTTTAAATATTTCAAAATTTCCATTGGGGCCAAATGACCAATTTGCCCTCCAACTAGTTTTTATTTACTAGTTTGCCATTCTTGTAAAAATTCAACTAAGTCTAGTTGGAATCCAAACAACTATAATAAAATATTCATAAAATAGTATTTTATGACTTTCCCATGGCTTTTGGATCAGTCTCTGAAATTTCAGTTCGATCCGATTTCCCGATATTCGTAAAATACTTCTAAGACGATTTTACCTTTCCCGAACTATCAGATTTATTCAAAAAATTCCATATTCTTAAAACCGATATCAAGGTACCTATTTTGATCCGATTCACTCTTATACTGAATAAAATTACTTGTTGGGGAAATTTACACTTTAGTCCCCAAACTTTTCCAAAGTTTATACTTTAACCCCCTAAACTTTCAAAATTTACAATTTAGTCACTAGCTAAAATTTGGGATATTAAATTATATATTTATTATATATAGTGTGTTACATATATATATATATATACTATAGTATTATACTATTTATATTATAGTATATTTTAGCATATATTATAATATTATATTATATTTATATTATATGGTATTATTATACATTATAGTACTATTTATATTATACTATATATTATATGTTATTTATTTATTTTGGTTATTTTGTTTTTGTTCATTTATTTCGTGCTCGAATCGGCCTTACATATTATTATGGCCTGTTTAGTGTAGCATTTAATTTTTGCTTTTTTCCGCTATTTAATTTCTCGCATTTTATATTTCTACCCTTTAATTTCTGTACTTATTTCACGCACTTATGATTTGTTTGATCCGGTCCTTTTTCCGAACATTTTAGTTTCCGTTCTTTAATTTCCACATTTTTTATTTTGTTTGATCCTTTTTTTCGTCTTTACTTTATTGTCTTTATTTGCTTTCTTTTTGGTGACATGCATTATCTAGAGTTCATTTAACTTTTAATTTATTTAATCACACACTGTTAATTAATTCTTAGCTTAATGGATAAAGACTACAAGATTTCTTCTCCTTTTTTTCATTTTTAGTTCATTATTTCCTTTCTTTTTATTTTATATGTTTTTAGCTTTTTTAATTTTTTATTTTAATAAGAATTTATGTTGTTGTGCCACGTTTTTTTCTTGCTTTTGTGGTACATTTTTTATTTTAATAAGAATTTATGTTCTTGTGCTCGTACAGATATCCTCACGACTCTTATTTTTTATTTGAATTTGTTGATGGTCAGAAAGCTTGATTATCTTTAATGATTGTTTATCGATGTAATCAAATCTGGATAACGGAGCAATTTGTCTGATAGTTTGGTTCACTCATCACTACTTTTTTATCTTGTTAAGCGTTTCGTCTAAATTGAGACAAAGGAGATTCATGAAGTTTTTTGAAAGGGTTCGTTTTTCTTTTATACTTTTGATTTCTATGTTCTTTTGTATGGGTTTTTAGTGGACTTAATCTATATTTTTTTATTTAAGTGTGTTGTATTTATGATTTCTTCCTTCGTTTTCTATTAAACCCATATGTCATTGACAAATAAAAATTAAGAGATTCCAACCATTTTGTCATTGAAAAAAATAATAATGAAGTCGTGCATCATCAAATGTATTCAATCATTTATACTTTACCTAATAGATTAAAAAAATCAAAATATTTATAAAAATTCCACAGCAAAGAGTTTTGACCAAGTCAAATTATTGTCTGGATTGTAGGAATGTCAATTAAGCGGGAGGGTGCGAAGGGTACTTTTCTCATACTCATTTCTGTCAAGAATTTTCATCTTCATCCTCACCCCACAACCCGCTGCGAATACAAAATCTAAAACCATCCTTGCCCCACAACCCGCAAGACTAAAACCATCCTCGCCCCATCACTCATGTGGGTCTTGAAACCCACCCAATCCCCTCTTTACTCGCCCCATAACTCATTTATATAATATATTTATAAATATTAGTTAAATAAATATAAATCAAATTTGTTATAAAAAATATGAAATATCTAACATTCAGACTCCCACCACATATGCGACATTATTCCAATTGTCATTATTTTTAAAAAAATAATAATATACAAAATTAATTTTTGTACA
The DNA here is from genome assembly GCA_019671005.1 of Hibiscus mutabilis. NCBI lineage: Eukaryota > Viridiplantae > Streptophyta > Magnoliopsida > Malvales > Malvaceae > Hibiscus > Hibiscus mutabilis. The sequence goes on along the minus strand of CM033748.1, from coordinate 13,726,889 downwards.
ACACAAAAGTTTGGACTAAAAAGATACTAAAGTCTATTGTAAAGGACAAGAAAATAGTACAAATAACATGTAAAATAATATTTCAATTGTTGTAACAAATAAACAATATAGAAGGAACTAAAAAGAAAACAACAATGAAAAAAACAACCTTTTAAAAATGAAAACAAATACCAATAGAATCTAAATAACATACAATATTAAGAAAATAAAATTAAAAAATAAAAGAATACCATATCTATGGTGAAGACTAAAGAGAAGAAAACAAACCTTAGAAAGAATGCTTAACGCCGAGAAGCAATAAAGAAGAAACCAATAAACATAAATATTATATATATATCATAAATATTATAAAATAAGTGAATATAAATTATCTTAAATTTGACTTTGATTTAAACTGATATTTTAAAAAATATTTATATATTTGATATGATCAATCTCATTATATATATATTGAGCTTTTCAATAATATCTCAAGACAAGTCAATATGAATTATCTTAAATTTGACTATTAACCAAACAGATATTATATTTTCAATAATATTTATAATAACATGTTATCATATTTGTTAGGGTGGTTGGGGATGATGCGAGGCCGGTGAGGATGAGGCTGGTACAAAAGTATATTCACGTCTTCTCCACCACCCACGATGAATCTAATTTTTATCTTCATCCCCGCCCCATATCCCGCAAAATTTATAATAATTCTTGCTCAATTGAATGCAAAATGGAGCGAATCTCTGCAAAAACCACCTCATCCCTAGTGAATTGTATAGACACTAAATTTCACCCAATTTTCTAATCCTTGTCATATTTAATTTAAATTGCTAGGTTGCTTGAAGCTGGTTTAATATTGAATAAAATAGTTTTAAATTAATGTTGAAGTAGGACTTTGACCAATTAAATGATCGCTCATTATTACAGTATTATGCGCGCCGCTAAATTAGGATCTTGGAATAATTTAAAGGGTTTGATAATACAAAGACAGATGAAAGACAATGTCATTTGACCCTAAGCTGCCGGAACTAGCGTCATCCCCTCACCCTCATAAAAATTTAATCAAAGCTAAAATTTCCAAATTGTCCCTAAAATTTCGTTTTAGGTTAAAATACTCCTCCGTAAATAAAAACTGTTAGTCAACTAATGATAAATGGTTTGAAACGACATAATAAATCTACATGGTAGTGCACCCTAACATAACAATGTCATATAGATAAAGGTGTTGACTTGACAAATGACACACCGGTCAAAAAAATATTTTTATAGAATTATATAAAATATAAAATTATTTTTTCTTCTGACGTATCATTCTGTCAAGTCATTTCAAGTTATTTATCGTTGGTTGACTAACAAATTTCATTCACGGAAGGTCTATTTTGACCCAAAATGAAACATTGAGGGTTAAAGTACTTCAAAAAAAATGGACCAAAATGACTATTCAGTCAAACATTAGAGTTATTTTTTAACATTATGTCATTATTATTTATATTTGACCCTTTCATCTCAATTTCGTCTATAGTGATCAAATGGAGATGAAATTCAAAATGATAACGGTTTGTACAAATTAAAACTTTCTATATTGGTTATAAAGGTGATTATAATTCATTACTAAAAACATGGGTGTTGATCAACTTGATTAGAATGAATGTATAACGTTTAATATCTTGATATGATTTAAAATTTAGTTTTTGATACAATGTGCATACACTACTTAAATTTTCTTAAAAATTTTAAATTAGAAGATAATACGTATTTAAACGCACTCAAATTAATATTTTTTGGATATTGTAATAACAACTATATTTTTTTAATAGTTTTAAGGTGATTACAAATATCAATGTTCAAATCCTTTTTGATGTAGATAACTTCGTTTGTAACTTGAATTGATATAAAATGAAAAATATAATTATTTGTACGAATCCTCATACATTCAAATAAACTTTTATATATATATATATATATATATATATATATATATAAAAGCTAACTTGCATTCAACCTGTATAGATTATGTTCAATTATTTGGAAAACTACGCCAAACTTGATTTAAAATTGCTTTCAATCATCTCAAGAACCAAACTCGGGTTAGTCATAAATCTTTATCATCGATTAATTAGTATTAAGGTTCAAGTGGCACTCCTTTAATAAAAATAAGGCTCGAGGGCTATTTTTCAAGGTTAGTACTAAATAATTAATTTAGACCTTTCGCAAAAAATACATCCAATTAGATTCTCAAACTTGAGAATTGCATCAACTTAACCGTTTGAGTAACGCTGACCATTAATGTACTGATGTGGTCATTAACGGTGATGACATGACATCACGCTCGTAAATGTTGATGTGGCATAGGGGTAATATTTATTTTTAGGGCGTTCAAAGGCAAAATTGATTTTTAGAAAGCTCGAGGATTGAATTATTTTTAATGTAATATTTTTTTTAAAAAAATACGAAATTTGATTTTTTTTAAAAGAAATACATTATTAAAATATTTACAACATACTTAAAAAAATAATATTAAAAGTTCAAAAAAATATAAAATTAAAAATAAAATGATAAATTATTAGAAAATACTAAAATAAAATATTTAAAATTAGATTGAAAAGTATTTGACATTATAAAAAATTTAAAATTCAAGAAAAAGATATTAAAAAATCTAATATTTTATATTATTTGTGTTCTAGATATTGCAGGGTAACAATGAAGTTTACAAACTAGCTAAGGAAAGTATTTATCGAGCATGCCCAACTATATTACCTGTTGTGTTTTTATGATCGTTTGGACATGTTTACATTGTGATTTGTCATAATGATTGTGTTCGATAAATATACTAGATATACAGTCCTGGCATTATTAGCATCGGCTGACTTTAAATCAGCTTCAAAGCGAATGCACTCGAAGAAAACTGATTCGCTTTCTACAATGGAGTCTTTAAACAATCTTTTGTTCCGATGAGTTCATAGCAGCCAACAAATGACAATTAAATATAAAGTATGCCTCAATTTTAAAATTAAGTATGTCCACAAAGAATTCTATTTAAGCCCAAGATATTTCACAATCAAAAGCACAAAACCAATTATTATTAAGGTAAATATTGCATAGAAAAATGGAGGAACATATGATATTTGCGTGGGCAATGATATTCTTCATCGCCATAGCACCAGTCTATGCCGAATACTATTCCAAGACGGTTACACCTAGTTCAAAGGTGGAGAAGGTGACCCATCTCCGCTTCTTCCTCCACGATATCCTCGGCGGAGAAAACCCCAGTGCAGTAGTAATAGCCCGTGCCAATCTGACTAAGAAAGACAATTCCGTGCTCCCATTCGGCAGCTTGGTTGCCATCGACGATCCGCTCAGAGTAGGCCCTGAACCGACATCGAAGATAATCGGCAACGCTCAAGGACTCTACTTATCGTCCAGTCAAGACCCCTCCAAATTTACCATAGTTTTGTACGCTGATTTTGCTTTCACGAGTGGCAAGTTCAATGGGAACTCCTTCAGTATATTCTCGAGGAATCCGGTGACGGAAGCCGATCGTGAAGTGGCGATCGTCGGAGGGAGAGGTAAGTTTAGGATGGCTAGAGGGTTTGCCAAAATTAAGACAAGTTATTTCAATGCTACCACAGGGGATGCCATTCTCGACTACAAAGTTACTTTGTATCATTATTAAATAAAACTGGTAAGAGTGCAGAAATAGAGGCATCCGAATCCAATTATGGCAGAAAATGAGAATTTTGCTAAACTGAAAATGTCAAATCATATTCGATATTTTGTTACTGATTCTGTGAAGGAGGGAATAATGAAGGTGATCTTACCAAATATTGCTAGTTTCTTAAGAATTTTCCTATAATATTTATATTATCATAACTATCTTTAAATCTTTAATCAAAATTTTATTTAATAGTTGAAACACACCGTTTCTAAAATATTGTCATAACTCTCTTTAAATCTTTAATCCAAATATTGTAGTAAATCACCGCTAGAAAACTCACCCACCAAAATTAATTGTGCAACACAAATCGATACAAATTAATTAGACAAAATTTTAGAGAACAAAGAGGACAACCAAAAAATATCAATTAAATTAAAATTCAATCCAAGATTTATTAACTATTTTTTTTGGCAAAAGGTCAAAAGTAGCCCAACGTTTGACATTTTGGTCACTTTAGCCCTATTCTTTTTTTGTCCAAACAACCACCTAACGTTTCATTTTTGTTCAAATTTCACCCTCGTTGGATGAAAACAATTAGTCAACTAACGGTCAATGCCTTAGTCAACTAACGGTCAACGCCTAAGGTTGACGTGGCATGTCTGCATGTATAGGGAGATGATGTTGCGATGCCACGTGCACTTTGCTGATGTGGCATCGTGATTTTTTTAAAAAAATATTTTTATATTAATTTCTAACCAATCAGACGATGCCACATGGCAGAATTGGTTTTAAAGCATAAGATGAGAAAGAAGCAAAATTCAATAGATGTGGTTGGAAGGATTTGAACCTGGGTCAGTTGGTTGAATAACTCAACACACAATCACCAAGTCAACCTACTATGTTGTTATTTTTCGCCACTTATTTTATTTATTGATTGATTTATTTGTTTGAAAGTGAAGAAATTTTCATTAAAATATTCACTAATATATCCTAAAACCTAAAATCCTAAATCCTAAACCTAAAACCCTAAACCCTAAAACCAACACCATAAACACATAAAACACTAAACCCTAAACTCCAAAACCATAAACCCTAAACCTCAAATCCTAAACCCTAAACACTAAATCCTTAAACCTAAAACCCTAAACCATAAAACACTAAAACCTAAACACCAAACCTTAAATTTGGGTTTTATGGTTTAGGATTTAGGGTTTAGGAATTAAGGTTTATGGGTTTAAGGTTTAGGGTTTATGATATATTAGTGAATATTTTAGGATTTAGTGTTTAGTATTTAGGGTTTAATGTTTAGGATTTGAGGTTTAAAGTTTAGGGTTTAGTGTTTTATGTGTTTAGGGTTTTAGTTTTAAGGTTTAGGGTTTAGTGCTTATGGGTTTAGGTTTTTAGTGTTTCAATTTCTATGGTTTAGGGTTTTGGGGTTTTAGGATATATTAGTGAATATTTTAATGAATATTTCTTCACTTTCAAACAAACAAAGTAACGAATAAATAAAATAAGTGGTGGAAAAATAACAATATAGTAGGTTGACTTGGTGGTTTGTGTTGAGTCATTCAACCAATTGACCCAGGTTTGAATCCCCCTAGGCATATCTATTGAATTTTGCTTATTTCTTATCCTTTACAACCAATCAGCCACGTGGCATCATCAGATGATGCCATGTGTAATCATATAATGGTGCCACATAGCATCGTATGATTGATTAGAAATTAATATAAAAATAATTAATTTTAAAAAAATCACGATGTCACGTCAGCAAATTGCCATGTGGCATCGCTTTCTAACGGTTTTCATCCAATGAGGGTGAAATTTGAACAAAAATGAAACGTTAGGTGGTTGTTTGGACCAAAAAAAGAATAGGGGCTAAAGTGACTGTAGCGACCTTTTTCTTCGAAATCGAATGGGATCGCTAAAAATGTTTCCTTTTATTTTTGGAAAATATTTGGAAAATGGGAAGTTCTTTTAAAAATTCGTATTTTGGAAAATAATAAAACTTAGAGTTGTCACCGGCCACCGAGGTAGGTTAGACACCATAAAAAACCAGAGATTAATTTGAAAGCAGGTTCGGGAGTTGGTTATGGATGGGGAAGGTTTTGGCACCCCACACCGCCAAAAAATTGGCAACAAAAGAAAAATATAAGTACGCTTTGTTAATATTAAATTTTTCGAATTAAAGTGAAGATTAAATTGAAATCTGGTTATACGTGCAAGTGAATTTTAAGAGCCCGTTATTCGAGAGTAAACCGAAAAACCACCGCCACTACGTTTGGTACTAGCCACGTTTACTCCCGAATAAAAAAGCACCGCATTATCAGTTTATATTTCGAATACAAGAAAACAAAACAAGGCAGATGTAAGAACAAGATGGCATAAATTAAATCCAAACAAGAATAAACCATACAAAGACTTAAACATTAATTCTACCAAGCATATCGTATCCATACGTATATATATATATCACGTAACAATATACATACATTAATCTTTATATACCAAATGCATACTTATGATATAACACATATATTCATTACATACATCAAAGTACCACATATTATACATTATATATATATATTACGTGGGAAAGAAAAAAAATAAAAAACAATATAGTATAATATAGCATAAACTTTAAAAAACAAAGCAATATGTACATAATAGTTCAATATAATATAGCATGTATATAGACATGTACAAATATAAAATAAAGCATGTACATACAACACATATATATAACATGATTTTAACGAATAAAGCTACATGTGCACATATGCCATACGTCTAAACTTATAAACTACCACATGATATAATCAAGTGGCACTCCTTTAATAAAAATAAGGCTCGAGGGCTATTTTTCAGGGTTAGTACTAAATAATCAATTTAGACCCTTCTAAAAAAATGCATCCAATTAGATTCTCAAACTTGAGAATTGCATCAACTTAACCATTTGAGCAACGCCGACTGTTAATGTACTGATGTGGTCATTAACGGTGATGGCATGACATCACGCTTGTAAATGATGATGTGGCAGAGGGGTAATATTTTTTTTAGGGATTCGAGGGTAAAATTAATTTTTTAGAAAGTTCGAGGATTGAATTATTTTTAATGTAATGTTTTTTTTAAAATAAGAAATTTGATTTTTTTAAATAAAATACATTATTAAAAATATTTACAACATACTTAAAATAAAAATAATATTAAAAGTTCAAAAAAATAAAAAAAATATATAAAATTAAAAATACAATGATAAATTATTAGAAAATACTAAAAAATAAAAATATTTAAAATTAGATTGAAAAGTATTTGACATTATAAAAATTTTAAAATTCAAGAAAAAGGATATTAAAAAATCTAATATTTTATATTATTTTTGTTCTAGATATTGCAGGGTAACAATGAAGTTGACAAACTAGCTAAGCAAAGTATTTATCGAGAGTGGCCAAATGTATATCTGTTGTGTTCTTATGATCGTCTGGTCATGTTTACATTGTGGTTTGTGATAATGGTTGTGTTTGATAAATATCTTCATTAGGTAGTTTGTTAACTTAACCATTACCCCACTGCTGCTGAAGAATTACAAACATTGCATAATTTAAAATACAATAATATAAATATTTTTAAAAATTTAAATACCTATTTTTTAATTTTTATAATGTCAATTTTTAATATAAATTTTTCTATAAGAATATATATACCGACGCTTAGTTATACTGACGGAAAAAAGTCGTCGGTATAGAAATATATATCGACGAAGAACAAAATTGTCAATAAAAATTTTACTTTTTATCGACTAATATATTATTCGTCGCTGTTTTTCTTTTTCCACATATTGCTTTTTTAATTAGCTTTCTTGCATATTATTCAACTGTTATGGCATTTTGTTGTTAGATCAAAGCATGTGGCCTAAGTTAATTAGTTGTCCTAATATATTCCTCAACAAAGGATCGTCAATTCACACACAGAGCATGCAATGGTTTATATCTTTTTCATACATGTAAGTAATATAATTTCCACTTGAGAATGGTGCAAATACCTTTTTCTTTTTCATTCTTTTTTTGTGCTAATTTTTATCTTCTCTGGTTGGATTCTAATACTGTTGTATTTCATGCAGGGAAATGCTAGAGAGTTGTTTCAACGTTTGCAAGGGCCGGTGAAAGAGGTGTAGCGATGTCCCTCTTTATTTTTTTCATCGCTAAATAAAAACGAGGATTTTTGAAGGTGTTTGAAAGGTGTCTGTGATTCTTTTGGATATAAAATGTTTATTCCGTGTGATTTAAAAAAAACCGCATTTTAAAAAAATGGAGTCGCCACCGGCCACTTAGGTAGGCCGGACACCATAAAACCAGAGATTCAAAAAGATTGGGTTCGGGAGTCGGTTACGGATGGGGAAGGATTAGCACCCCCACACCGCCCAAAATTGGTACTTTAATAATTACCGCTTTATTAATATTGGATTTTCCGGATTAAAGTGACAATTATTTTAAAATTCGGTCATAATTGCGAATAAATTTTAAGGGCCCCGTTATCCGAGAATAAACGCCCAACCACTATCACTACGCCTGATACTGGCCCCGCTTACGCTCGGATAAAAGGGCACCGCATTAACAATTTATATACCATATGCAATTTTAGTGACAAAAATATAAGACATAGCAGATAATTTAAGAACAATAAATATTCACATAATAGAACACTAATCTAACATATATGAAATACGTAATTAAAATACACATATACATACCAAGCTTAATATCAGATAAAGCAAACTTAACATGCCACAATAACAAGGTAGGAATAAATACATATATAGACGAACATATATTTCAAAAAGACATACATACTAATAATAAAACATATTTCAACATATATAGGACAATATATCCTACAAAAAGAAAATACACTAACATGTAACCTAAAAAACCAAGAGAACATACACATATAAAAATATATAAAACATGCTATATACGAACCAACTAGAATATAACATACTTAATACGAATAACCGGATAAAAAGATACGTAACTATCATAAGCTTAATACACATATACATGTAAACATAAAAATACGAGGCGTATACGAGAGATATAAAATAAGACAAAGGAATACATTAACATATACGATTATAATACGAACATGAGTATTTACAAAGAAACATGACTGAAATGAAAGAAAAATAAAAGTTAGTGGCAGAAATTAAAGAACAATAATAGGTAATTTAAGGACTAAAATGCGAAGTAAACAGAACCTAAAAGGATCAAAACTGTAATTGGACCAAGGGGCAGACCCAAAATGAAAAGTTCAAAAACGTGGAATGGTTAAAGGGGTAATTTTACCATTTAAAAACTGATTCGGTGTAATTTAGGGACTAGATTGCAAGATTTTGAAATACAAGAGGGACCAGAGTTGTAAATATACCATGCGGCAAGACAAAAATGAAAATATTGGAAACGCGGGGGGATTTAGTGTGTAATTTCCCCATTTAACGAAATAATAATAACTATATAAACCCTATTTTTAGGCCAAAACCAATTTTCCCCCATTTTGTTTCATTTTTCGGTTTTATAACTCAAATCCCTATCTTCATTTTCTCTCAAATCTCCCCTGAAACCCAGAATCCGGCGCCGGCGAGCCTCGAAAACACACCAAAATAACCCCCGTTTCACCTTCGACACGAATCCGAGGTTGGATTCAGAGGATAAGCCTCTATTTGCCCTAGATCTAGGAAATACGAAGCGAAAAAAACCTATTTTTTAAACCCAAAATGAAACTACCAGGGGTCTTCCCCTCCCTTCAGTTCACCGTATCTGGCTTGGGGAAGCCGAAAGGCTTGTCACTGAGGAGGGGAGACCCACAAACGGCGACGGTAAGAACACTCCCTCTCTTTTTTGCTTCTTTTGTGTATGCATGCAAAAATAAAAAAAGGGGAAACGAGTATTTACCACTGGACTTTTTCTTTCGATTATAACTTGACTGGTTACAACTTTGTTCCTTTCGATTACAACTCTCTGTTTTCTGTTACAACCCTCCCTGTTACAAATATTTTGTTTCGTACATATATATGCTTGTCTTTTGTTTTGGTGCAAGTTGCATATTACTTGCTTTTTCAGATCTGGACTGACAAACTTCTTTCTTGCTGTGTTTGACATGTTCTGAGCACGGTGGTTGAAGATCGGCATGGTGGCGATGTGGGGGTTCTGCCAGCGGCCAGACGCGTTCTTGTCCGTTAGATCAGATCTGATCTAACGGTCGAGATGGCTTGAAGGACGAACGGCCCAGATGAAGCCTCGATTTGGTGAAACGACTCCAGATCGTGCCACGTGGAGCTCAGCAGTCGAGGAGTCAGAGCGCGTGGGATATCAAAGCGTCCGCGCGTGGCACTCGAACAACCCATACGTGTGGAGCACGCGGCTGGCAGATATTTTAGTCCTTGGTTAGATCGTGGTTGTTGGATCTGATCTTGATCCAACGGCCCACATTCACCTGCACACACAGTAACTGTAATTAGATAGGGTTTGGGCCAACCGGGCCTTGTAACTATTTGTAATTGGACTTGGACTGTAATTTATTTATTTAATATATATATATTTTGGATTTCATTTCATATATCAGCCTAATAATATTAATAATAATATAATTATAGCAGCAATACACATACATAATACAAACGTATACTTATACAAACATTAATTAATATAACATACTAGCATACGTACATATAATCATACACATAATTAACATAACATCTATATACATTAAACAAATACGCTCGTACTCTATAGATACATACGCGACACACATACACTATTAATACGTATACATACATAGCTTATAATATATATGCACACCACACCTTATATATATTAGTAATACTCATGCAAACAATAAACATATAATATAATAAGTATACATGCAACACTAGTATGTATTTACAGGTAAAAATGAGTGATTACAGTTGCCCCTTTTTGCTTGTTCTCATGGAATGGGAAACAAAGCAAAGATTCATAAGCACTCTTTTTTATCAGACTTCCCTATTTGTAGCTTTGGAAAAACGTGTTCTTTTGGACATCTCCGCTCTTCCTTAGCTGAATCTTCGGGCTCGAAAGTTCTTCCTATATAGAGCTTCGTCACCTTCCGATCTTGGAGCTAAGGCTCTTCCTATATAGAACCCTTCGCTCTGAAACCTCCAGTTATAAGTCCTTCCTATATAGAACCTTTCACTTCGAGACTGTAAAGCTTGGAGTCCTTCCTATATAGAACTCTTCGTCTTCAACGATGGTTTCTCCTATATAAAACCTTTTGCGCCGCTGATGGATTCTTCCGACTAGGAGTTCCTCCTATATAGAACTGCTAGTCTTCAAACCCTGGAGCCGTCAGTCCTTCCTATATAGAACTTTTGGCGTCTGAAATCTTAGAGCTACAGGTTCTTCCTATATAGAACCTTTCACTCTAAGACAGTGAAGCTCGGAGCCTTTCCTATATAAGACTCTTCGTTTTAGACACAACAGGTTTCCTATATAACCCTGTGTCATAGGTGAATTCCTTCGACTGAGAGTTCTTCCTATATAAAACTGTGAGTCTTCACCTTGGAGCCGTTGGTCCTTCCTATATAGAACTTTTCGGCGCCTGAAATCTTGGAGTTACGGATTCTTCCTATATAGAATCTTTTACTCTAAGACATTGAAGCTCGGAGCCCTTCCTATATAGAACTCTTCGCTTTCGACACAGCAGGATTTCCTATATAATCTTGCGTGTCATGGGTGAATTACTGGGAGTCATTCCTATATAGAACTGCTAGTCTTCACCCTGGAGCTGTCAGTCCTTCCTATATAGAACTTTCAGCTTCTGAAGCCTCGGAGCGGAGGATTCTTCCTATATAGAACCTCTCTCTGGAGCTTGGAAACATATGCCTTTTGTATGCAAAACATTGTCTTCTCATTCGGGATTAACACCGCGATGGCCATCGATGTCTCTTTGAATCTGCAGATACCTGTCTGAGATAAAAACAAAATGCTATGACAAATGAATTGACATGCTCCTAATCCTAGTGATGTCTGACTATTCATGATGCATGAGTGTCATTATCTTGGTGGGCTTGTTTTGGTCCTTATTTGATCTTGGTGTTCATTTTCTCCTTTCTCACGGGAATCGATACCCCGCTTCACTGTCAGGTTCAACCATTCCAACCTTTCTTTTTCTCCATTTACGACTTGGAATTCTAAAGTGCCCTTTCGGGTTTTCACTTTAGAGAGAGTTTTTTTTAGGGGTGGCCTTCTGGGTTTTCACCCAAGAGATCTCTTGTTATCTCGTATGCCTTCCTTGAATAGACAGGACATACGCCATTGGTCATCCAATCCGGTTGTTTGAAGCTTTCCGCCTTCCCTATCAACAGCCATTATGTAGGGAACTAGAAGGCGGAGTTAGCATCATTTTCTTTGATCACCTGCATTTTTAAGGTTAAATCACAGTAATGCTCTGAAATCTCTTGTTTCACTATAAGCCTATGTTAACTTATTTGACTGAAATTGACAAGAAGGCAAGGAATGGATGCTCGAAAACACGGTTTTATTACGATTAAAGGCTTGGGATATCTTAAAAAAAAAGGTATGACACTCATGAGAAAGAAGAAAAGTTAAGTATGAAATACAAGATCCCTCATTATCTTCGATATGAATGATACATGATCCTGTCGACCGACGTAGAATTTTTTTGCCTGAAGCTTCCTCTTCATGATGTTCATGGGGATACCCTTCTCTTTTGATATTCAACTTTTCAATTTACTCGAGCCGCCCTTTACGGGTTTTCAACTCGGGTCCTCCCTTTGCTTCAAGATGCCTGGTTTCGGGTTTTCACCCTGAGCTCTCCATTTTGTTCTCTTTTTCATTTTTTTGTTTTTGTTTTTTTTTCAAAGATAGTATTTCTTGACAGCATCAGAATTTACGAGATTTTTCAGCTCGTCTCCATCCATTTCTGTTAGGATCAGGGCTCCTCCTGAGAAGGCTTTTTTTACGACGTACAGTCCTTCCCAGTTGGGCATCCACTTTCCTCGAGCATCTTTCTGGATCGGGAGGATTTTCTTGAGCACCAGATCCCCTTCTTTGAATTCTCTTGGGCGCACTTTTTTGTTGTATGCCTGCACCATCCGCTTTTGGTACATCTGACCATGACAAATGGCCTTTAGTCTTTTTTCGTCAATGAGATTTAGCTGGTCGAGTCTGGCCTACACCATTCAGCTTCTTCCAATTTTACTTCGTTTAAGACCCAGAGAGACGGGATCTCTACCTCGATTGGGAGTACTGCTTCGGTACCATACACCAAGGAGTAGGGTGTTGCCCCCGTTGATGTGCGAATGGACGTCCTATAGGCGAAAAGGGCAAATGGCAACTTCTCATGCCAATCCCTGTAGGTATCCGTAGTCTTTGCTATGATCTTCTTTATGTTCTTGTTTGCTGCTTCCACTGCTCCATTCATTTTAGGGCGATAGACTGTGGAATTGTGGTGTGTTATCTTGAATTGAGTGCACACATCCGTCATCATTTTGTTATTCAGATTGGAAGCATTATCGGTGATGACCCTTTCCGGCAATCCGTATCAACAAATAATCTCATTCTTTAAGAACTTACATACTGTAGTCCTTGTGATGTTGGCGTAAGATGATGCCTCTACCCATTTAGTGAAGTAGTCTATGGCGACCAAAATGAAACGGTGCCCATTGGAAGCTTTCGGATGAATCTGCCCGATGACGTCCATGCCCCACGCCGCGAAAGGCCACGGAGAATTCATGGTGTGTAAAGGCGATGGGGGTGTGTGAATTTTGTCAGCGTAGATTTGGCATTTGTGGCATTTTCTGGCTTAATCGATGCAATCTCCCTCCATGGTCAACCAGAAATAACCATATCTCATAATTTTCTGGGCTATAGACAGCCCGTTGGCGTGCGTTCCACAGAGCCCGTCATGTACTTCGGCTAAAATCTCCTTCGCCTCCTGGGCATCCACACATCTCAGCAATGTCTGATCATGACTTCTCCTATACAGGATTTCCCCATCTAGGACATATTTTGTTGCCATTTTTCTGAGCGTTTTTCTGTCATTGTCGTTTTCCCCTTCTGGATATTTTCGAAGCTTGACATATTGCAAGATGTCATAGTACCATGGGTTTCCATCAATCTCTTCCTGTACATTGCAGCAATGAGCAGGCCTTTCAAACGTCTGCATCTCAATGGGTTTCATTTCTGCCCTGGTGTTTGTTTTAAATATGGATGCCAAGGTTGCCAATGCGTCTGCCATCTGATTTTCTTCTCGGGGTAGGTAATTGAAGCTGACCTTTTCGAACTCTTTGGTGAGCTCTTGGATCAATTCGTAATATTTGACCAACTTCGGGTCCCTGGTTTCCCATTCCCCGCGCAATTGGTAAATGACTAAGGATGAATCTCCGAACACTCGAAGTCTCTTAACCTTTCTCTCGATAGCTGATTTCAGTCCCATGACGCAAGCTTCATATTCAGCTATATTGTTTGTGCATAAGAATTCCAATCTGCTGGTGAAAGGATAATAGACGTCCTCAGGAGAAATTAGCACTGCTCATATCCCATGTCCGAGGGCGTTAGAGGCTCCATCGAAGTAAAGCTTCCATGATTTATCATCTGAAACCTCTTCTTCGGTTGTAATGCACATCAAGTCTTCATCTGGGAAATTAAAGTTCAATGCCTCATAGTCATCCGAAGCATGACTAGCTAGGAAATCTGCTACGGCACTCCCCTTTACGGCTTTCTGGTTAACGTATACGATGTCGAATTCGGATAAGAGCATCTGCCATCGGGCCATCCTTCCCGTTAGTGCTGGCGCTTCCATTAAGAACTTCAATGGATCTAGCTTGGATATCAACCAGGTAGGATGGTACAGTATGTAATGTCTAAGCCGCTTGGTAGCCCAAACTAGAGCACAACACAGCTTCTGCACTGGCGGGTACCGCGTTTCGCAATCATTGAATTTCCTGCTTAGGTAATAGATGGCTTGCTCCTTTTTTCTTGACTCATCGTGTTGCCCCAGTACGCATCCCATTGAATTCTCAAAAACTGTCAAGTAGAGAATTAATGGTCGACCAGGTATTGGTGCGACTAAAATTGGAGCATTTGTCAGGTACTTTTTGATCTTTTCTAGGGCTCTTTGACATTCTTCATCCCACACACCAGGATTATTCTTTCTAAGAAGTCTGAAGACCGGGTCACAGTGGTCGGTTAATTGGGAAATGAAACGAGAGATATAATTCAGCCTCCCCAGGAAACCGCGGACTTCCTTCTGAGTGCGGGGTGGTGAGAGGTCCTGGATGGCTTTCACTTTATCTGGATCAATCTCAATCCCTCTTCTGCTTACCACGAACCCCAGGAGTTTTCCAGAAGTAACAGCGAAGGTACACTTGGCAGGATTGAGCCTCAGTTGGTACTTCCATAGTCTTTGGAATAGTTTTCTCAAGTTTTGTAGGTGCTCTTCCTCTGTTCGGGACTTGGCAATCATATCGTCCACGGATACTTCTATTTCTTTGTGCATCATGTCATGGAAAAGAGTCACCATTGCTCTTTGGTATGTTGCCCCTGCGTTCTTTAACCCAAACGGCATCACTCGATAACAAAAAGTGCCCCACATGGTTATGAACGTAGTTTTCTCCATGTCATTAGGGTCCATCTTTATCTGGTTGTACCCTGAGAAGCCGTCCATGAAGGAAAACCATGAATGTCCTGCGGTGTTGTCAACCAGCGTGTCAATATGTGGTAAAGAGAAGTTGTCTTTAGGGCTGGCTCGATTCAGATCCCTATAATCTACACACATACGAACTTTCCCGTCTTTCTTTGGTACTGGTACAATGTTTGCAACCCATTCGGGGTATTTGGCTACCTCCAAGAATCCAGCATCAAACTGCTTTTTCACTTCCTCTCGGATCTTTAACAACATATCTGGTCTCATTCTCCGAAGTTTTTGCTGTATTGGTTTGCACTCCGATTTTGTTGGCAATTTGTGCACCACTATGTCAGTATTCAACCCTGGCATATCTTGATAAGTCCAGGCGAAGACATCCTTGAATTCCTGAAGTAGGGCTATCAGTTCATGCTTGGTTTTTGAGGAAATCGTCGTTCCTACTTTTATTTCTTTTCTCTCTTCTTCAGTCCCCAAGTTGATAATTTCTGTTTCTTCTTGGTGGGGCATGATCTTCCTTTCTTCGTTGTCCACCATTCTCTTTAACTCTTCCGGGACCTCACTTTCTATCTCATCATATCCTTCCTCAATTCCCTCTGAGACCTAAGGGCATTCGAAATTCACTCCAGGATCGGATCCGGTATCATTCATATCGTCAATCGTGAGCGACCTGCATTAAATGAGAATGAATTGTATTGGGAAAGAGACGGCTTTATATGAAGGGAATGAACATGAAGAATGCATGAATGAAATAAATGAAACTTTGGTCATTTTATGAAAGTGGGGATATTTTCATTTCAATTAAAAAGTTAACACAGGTGCCCCGTACAAGGTATCCCCTTTGTTTACGGGAAAAAACAAAAGGTTGATTCGGAGCATTACTCTGATCTATTCCTAAAAACTATAGGTAGATCAATGCAGCTCCAGTTATTGAGTGTTTCCCCGGGACGGCAAGGGCGGATGTTGGTCAACATTTTGCTGCCTCGGTCTTTTTCAGCTACCATGTTGATGTACATCCCTTCAAATGATTCACTGAGTATCTCCTCCTGGTTGAGTACTTCATTTTTCTTCATTGCCTCTCCAACCTCTTGACCTGGCTGGTAGAACCCTCCGGAGACAAAAGTGGCTTTCAAACTAGGAAAGGACATTGGTCTCCACGGAATGTCTTCTTCTTTAGATCTGGCTTTTCTTTGCTCATTCTTTCTCTTATATTCCTCTTTTCTCTGTTGGGCACTTGGTTGGTAGCCCAGCCCGAAACGATCCTTCTTGGTTATCATATTCTTGGGTCTCAGGTCTCCTTGTAATTTCTTCCCCAGCCCCTTTCCTATTTTGGCTCCTCGGCCCAAAGTTTCTGCGACGGTCATCTTGGTACAATTAGATAACCTGGGGTATGGGATCCGACTTCCATCTGAAACGAATGTGGCATTTACTAGTTCCAATGCTCGGAACGAGCATTCTGCAGCATCTTCATCATTTTGAATGTAGGGGGCGTCTGATGTCACTGAAGCAACAAATTCTTGCTCTGCCACTACAAATTTTAATTTCTGATGCAATGATAAGGGGACAACTCCTGCGGAGTGGATCCATGGTCTTCCCAACAAGCAGCTGTAAGATGGTTTTATGTCCATCACCACAAAATCGATCACATATTCAGTTGGTCCGATCAATAGGGGCACCTCAATTTTCCTCATTGTTCCTCTTTGCGTACCATCAAAGGCTC
Source organism: Hibiscus mutabilis (assembly GCA_019671005.1). NCBI lineage: Eukaryota > Viridiplantae > Streptophyta > Magnoliopsida > Malvales > Malvaceae > Hibiscus > Hibiscus mutabilis. The sequence continues at coordinate 13,709,823 of CM033748.1, read as the reverse complement.
TTACCGAATTGTGGCAGGGCTTTAGGTGCGAACCATCTATTGGCAGTTTTTGCAGGGTCACCATAGGTAAGACGTTTAATGCTGACCCGTTGTCGATCAGTACGCCTGGTACTACATACCCTTTGTAGTGGGTAGTGATGTTAAGGGCTTTGGTGGACCCCATTCCTCCCTCAGGGATCTCATCATCACTGAACGTTATATGATTATAGGTAGTGATATGCCCCACTATCATGTCCAGATTTGTCACAGAAATGTCCTGGGCCACAAAAGTTTGATTCAGCACTTTCAATAGCGTCTCCCGGTGCTTTTCTGAACTCAAGAGTAATTCCAGTATTGTGATCCTGGCCGGTTGCTTCCGTAGTTGTTCCACTACGCTGTACTCGCTATGTCTCAAGAACTTTAGAAATTCTTTGGCTTGGGCCTCAGATACCGGCTCATTCATCTTTGGAGGAGGTTCTTCTCCAAATATCTGCGTAGGGCTGACTGTTGTACTCTTCCCCTTATCTTTTTCAGCTGCTTTCAAAGTCTCGGAGGAATAACATCTGCCGCTCCTTGTGAAATGGCCGGCCTCACCAACGTTCACATCGTCCTGGCCTTGTTGGTCTTTCAGCATAGGCTCTTTCACCTGACTGTGTTCTGGTTTTTCTGGCGTGGTCACATTTACAACATAATTCGAGGGGGTTTGCCTCATATCTTTGAATGGGAATGGAGATGGTGCTGAAATGATGATCTTGGGGCTCATCTTGCTGGTTTCTCCTTGGGAGGCATCTGCATTCCCTGGCCTAAGAGAGATGATAAAAGGTCTATCCTTCCCGTATTTAGATTTGGGGCTATCCGTCATGTGTACGTCCGACCCCTTCTTTTCCATGGGATCCTCGAAGAATTCTATTTGTTTTTCATTCATTAATTGCTATACCAACCTCTTGAACTCATCGCACTCTTGGATATCATGCCCTTCAGTCTGGTGGAATTCGCAATACTCTCTACATCCCTTCTGCCTTGTTATCATGCCTTTGTTGATCACACGAGCCATGCATAACTGTTGAAATACCCACCGTAAATGAGACTTGATTTCTGACACATCATCCTTAATCCTCCTGGTAAAGTTTTCTTCAATAACATTTACCCCTCTGCTCCCATGATTAGGCAGCGGGTTGTTGGCTACACTCGGCTCTTCAAACTTCAATATCCCAGAATCGATTAAGTTCTGCACAAGTTTTTTGAAAGCAAGGCAGTTCTCAGTGGGATGTCCAGGGGTACCGCCGTGATAGTCACAATGCGCGTTCGGATTATACCAAGACGGGAAGGGCGGATTGACAGAAGTAACGATGTATGGACGGACCAGGTCTGCTTCAAACAACTGGGAGTAAAGTTCTGAGTACGAAACAGGTAGGGGAGTGAAAGTTCTTTTCTCTTTCTATTTTCTGGCGATTCTCTCATCTCTTTGATTCAAGTTTTGTGTTTTCCCGCAGGTGCTTGTGGCTGTGAGACTGTGAAGTTCTTCGGGGCGGTATAAGTGTTGGTGGTGTTTACTTTATTTCTCTTATTATACTTCCAAGACCCTTCCCCGCCATCAATTCTACCGCTTTTAATTGCCAGTTCAAGGGACTCCCCAGTCCTGATTAAGTCAACAAAGCACTGTGTTGTGTTATTAATGAGACGATCAAAGAGTGCCCCTTTCAGAGTATTGACAAATAACGGCGTAATTTCATGTTCCGGGATAGGTGGCTGAATTTGGGCGGCCACTTCTCTCCACCTTTGGGCGTATTGCCGCATGCTTTCGTTGGACTTCTGCCCCATATTTTCCAACATAATTCTGCTGGGGGTCATATTTGTTACATGCTTGTATTGCTCAGTAAATGCTTTTGACAGATCTTTCCATGTCTTAACATTTGCCTTGCTCAACTGGGTGTACCAACGTAACGCCGCTCCAGTTAGACTGTCCTGGAAACAATGGATTAGTAGCTTTTCGTCCTTATGGTAGGCCGCCATCTTTTGACAGTACATTGTTATGTGTGTAGAAGGACATGTGGTTCCATCGTATTTGTCGAACTCTGGCGTTTTAAATTTTGGCGGTAGGACAAGATCGGACACCAGACTTAAGTCGCTAGCGTCATTTCCTGATTCTTCATTAGATTGTAACATTTTAAATTTTTTCTCCATGAGGCGAAACCTTTCCTCCCACTTTTTCTCTACCTCAGTCCTGATCCTTTCAACCATGTTCAGGTCTGGCACTTCTTCTTCATAGAGTGCTTCAGCATCGAGGGGTTGAGTTTCAGGTGCCCCTATTTGAAAGCTAGATGACATTCCTGCAGGGTCGATATACACCTTCCTAGCCGGGTTTGGTGCAGTTGGTTGAACCTTGTAGTGAGCTGGGGTACCTTCTGGCTCTTGAATGGTTTCTCCTTCCACTCTTTTTCCAAGACTCTTAGCCAACAATGCGGTTATGTCGGATACTATAGATGCTTGCGACTGCGCAATCTGATCACTGAGGCTTCTTTGGGCCTCTTCAAGCCTTGTCTCGAGCTCTTTTTGCCCTCTTTCTAGACTGATTATCCTGTCTTCCATGAGTTTGCTTTGTAACCGGGTAAAGTATGGGTGATGAATGATTGCGGGTTAACTACACACAATGCCACAATATTCAATATGTTAATATGGTCGCAAGAAATAAATGCTTGTATAATGATGCGAATGTCATGATGCAAATGCAAGAATGTATGCAGATAAGGTACTGATTCCGCTGGTAATCACCCTTTTGAACTACTTCCACGGGAACTAAAGGGTCTAGATTACAACAGAGTTCGTGTTACAAAATAAAGATCCCTAATACAAAAGAGCTGAATACAACACAAAGCCTTATAGATAAGCCCTAGCTCTATCTCCTAATTTTCCAATTGCCCTGAGCAGCTTGAGGAACCTGGGAGCTTCTTCCATTTCCGGGACTATGAAAGGTCGGAGTGTCTCAGCCTCGACAGCTAAATCATTCACATGCCTGGCGACTCGCTGTATGTCCACCATCAGGTTTGCGTAATATTGGTCCCTGTCCTGTACCATCCGGGCAGCGTCACGCAATCTCTTTTGCCAATAGGTGTCGCCTCCGGCTGCAGCCTCCTTGAACACACTAATTCTTTCCTTGTAATCCTCAACAGTTGCTTCGAAGGACTCAATTCGTGCTCGTAACATGCTTGCTTCGCGCTCTCTTTTTTGAAGCTTAGTGAAACCATTTCTGTGGCAGTACATTCGAAGTGAGTGTTCAACTTCCGCCACCTTTCCTTTTAATTCGCCATTCTGACTTTGGCATTGCTCCAGACTTTGAATAGTGTCATCGTACAGTTTTTGCATCTCTAACAGTCTATTTCGGCTTCTCATGGACTTTCTTTTCTATACGACGACGCTTTCTTTCTCATGATGGACAGTTTGTTTTCCCTTGCTGATTTCTTGCCTGAATCTTTCTTTCTCTTGATCAATGGCCTTTTTGGCGGACCGTTTTTCTTCCTCCATAGCCAAACGGCAGCTTTCTATCTCTTTCTCAATCGCTCTCTTGCTGATTTCTCGTTCTTCTTCCACCAAACGGATGTCGTTCATTCTTTCTCTTTCCACATCTAAGAATTGACTCCGGCTGGCCTTCTGTATTTTTGCTTGTAATAGAAGGGTATCTTTTTGATAAAGAGTGTTCTTGTCGCTCAAATCTGCATTTAATTTCTTAAATTGCCTAATGATCCCGTCCCGCTCGTCAACCTCTAAGCTTGCCTTATAGAGCTCGCTCGCATGCTGAGTTTGTTGGATGTCCATTTTCTTTTTAATTTCTTCGAGTTCATTCCGTAAGATATCAGCTTCAGACGGTACCACCCTTGTAAGCTCTTTGAGTGACACTATTGGTCCTTGATCAGATTAGGGAATCATATCGTTTACCCTCAAACGTCTCCAAAGATCGTAGTATGGGGTGGTCATGTACTCGGTGTCTCCTTCCACCCTAATCCAGTAACAATGGTCCCAAGCCCTCATGATAGTCTGAACTTTCTCTTTGAACTCCCCTTTAAAAAGAAATTCAGTTCGGCTTAACCCGGCGGTGTTGGGAATGAACTGTCGCGATCCGAATTGTCGGGACACCAGAAGTGGGGCACAAGCAATTCCTCCATGTAGTCCTAACATCATCAACCAATTGAAATCACCACAACTATATAAAAAGTAATTAACTCTACCGAGCCACGGGACCCTCCATACTATGTCTTCGCCTTGGATATTTCTAAAGAAACCGGCCCATTTTCTTGTTTTCAAGTCCTCTCGCCACTCTTTTGTTAAGTATTCCTGTAAAGGCGAGAAATCTCGGAAGGATATTCCCGGCAGAACCCTCGTCGGTGTCTTCCACATGTGGCTCTGAAACCATACCTGTAACAGTTGTGCGCATCCCCGAAAACGCCCTTCTTCGTGCTTCCGACTGGCATTTAGAAAAATAAAGGTCTCGGCCAAAATAGCTGGTACTGGGTTTGCTCGCCGTTTTATCCGCTCAAACAAATCTAGAATGGCCACATCAATGTTTCCCATAATTCTTGGGAAGATCACCAATCCATATATTCACAAGGCAAGCATGTCTAACTTTTTCTCCTCATCCGGATGTGCAGGTAGGATGTCTCAAATATTTTCCCATGCAAATACTGTACTATCTCCTCGAAGTCGGATCAAGCCATTGACCCAATCATCGCTCATTCCGGTAAAGGTTTTGATCTTGGAAGTGTAATTCTGATTTCTCGGAGGTTTTGCGTAAATCAAATCTTCCTGAACATTTTTATGGTTAAGAAGAGCGGTGTATTCTTCTATTGTAGGTGATAAGTGTTCAAAAGTACTATTTTTATTACCCTTTTTACTCATATTATTGTTAGACTTAAGCTCATATTAGTTGCATAATTAGTTATTCATGCATTAATTCATGTTTCTTTCCACCGTTGAGCTTGATTACATAACTTGGTGATTTTTGTGGAAAAAGATGCTGCTTTGGTGTGTTTTTGTGTGTGTGCAAGATCATTTGACAAAGCAAGGCTAGAGCTAGTTGCCAGGGCAATGCATGAAGGATATGCCGAGCCAATTGCCAGGGCAATACATGAAGGAGACGCCGAGCCAGTTGCCATGGCAATTGTCGACAAGAGCAAAGGTGATATGGTAGTCGAAATTGATGACTAGACAAGCCCAAGATGACGTGAAGCAAAGCCCAAACCCAAAGGAATTTGATTTCCATGCAGAGATTAAGGAAGAATTAAATTCCAAGAAGATAAGAGAAGTTCTAGTAGGAACACAATTATAATAAAGAATTATATTCTTTAAAGATAATTTAATTCCAATTTAACTTCCTCCTCAAAGAAGGACTTTGGCCTAGCCCTATAAATAAGATGGAGATTTCGACAATCCAAAGAGAGCAAGGGGAGAGGATTTTCGACAACTCCAAAGGGCAAGAAGGAAGAGATTTTGACAAGATAACAAGGGGAGAGAGTTCGATTTCTTCTTCTTCTTCTTTGCTTCCATTAGATTCATGGTTTGGGGATTATTCTTGTATATCTTTTGAACCCAACCATGAACTAACTTGATTGGTTGGGGTTATTGTGTTTTGTTGTTGTGAGAAACAATTGGATTTTGTTTAGGTAATAAGAGTTTGCACTTTTTATTCAAGGTTTACTCATTCTTGGCTTTTATTCTTGTTTGCGAGTGAATTGGGAGAGGATCTCGTAACTTCATCTATTTATCTAATATTGGGAGAGTTAGATTCAAGAAACGAATGAGTATGGTCTTTATTCAATCTATTGATGGTGAAGATTAATCCGGCTTAGGAATAAGTTAAGGATTTCAACGGTTAAGAGGAGCGCAAGATTGGTTGTTGTTCACCCTTGATTCACGCAGGGATGTATTATCAAGGCATGCACAAGTAGCTAGAGTTTCGACTTAGGGATAAGAAGAAACCATTGAAGAACGCTCTGCCGAACCTTGAAGTTGCTGCCAGACGCCCAAGTAGTTGCCCAGCTAGTCGCCCAGGCAACCATCAATTAGTTGCCAAGGCAACCTCGCTGTGCAAGTTGCCACGGCAACTGAGTTGCCCGTGCACTCTTTTACCAAGACGATCCAATCGGCTATCACACCTCAACTCACGATAACCTGGCCTATTCTCTCTTTTTCTTTCATCTATTCTTTTAGTTTATTGCTTTTACTTTTCTCGTTAATTAAAACCTCTATTATCAATTGTGTTTTTATTTTCACAATGCAGTAACTTAAGCAAAGTTGCCTAAACCAATCCCTGTGGAGACGATACTCGATACTCATATCACTTTATTGCTTGCGACGTGTATACTTGCACAATTGCGTAGCACTTATCACACGCAACAAGTTTTTGGCGCCGTTGCCGGGGATTGGCAATTGGTGTTAGTTGTTTTTGTTATTGCATTTTTTTTCTATTAGTTTTACTAACTTTTCTTTTTGTTTGTTTTATCAAAAAAAAATTTAGGTGCGCTACAAGTTAAGGGACATCAATATGTCGGGAAATAAAAGCGGATCTATTCGAGAGATGATGTTGGAAGATTTGAATCAATCCAATCAAGAGTTTCTTGCACCCTTTGATGATTACCTATACCAACCGAGAAAAGCCCAAAGAACTTATATCGTGGAAAAATCTTGTGCTATGTGTGGAGAACATCATGTGTTTTAAAATTGCCCTCACATTTTCGGTGTATATAACTACATGGAGGACCATAGAGGGAACCAGCAGCAAAATTCTTCATGGTATGGTCAAAAAGCTCAAAATTCTTTTTACCATAACAATTTTGCCGCAGCAACAAATATGCCATGGCAATGTAGTCCTTTTCAAGAGCATTCCAATTCCTTAGAGGAAACGTTACTAGCTTCATTGGCTAGACTTGACGGATCAATTGAAGAGATTCGAGAGCTATCAAAATCTATGGATACGAGGATAGCTCAGTGGGATGCAACCTTAAGGGATTCAGATGATCAATTGGGGAGATCCACATATGTCATGGATAACATGCACCAACAATTCATTCCTGGGGATACTGACGTCCCAAGGCAAGAGGATAAGGAGCAATGCAAAGAAATATATCCGATGTGTGAGGAACAACTAAAACCTCAAAGTCAAGAGGATGCCAATGAGAGAGACTGCCCAACACATGATGAGCTTGAAAAACAAATTGCCTCGGCAATGATTGAGGAGCCCAACAGCGAGCAATGCCACGACAACACTCGGTGAAGCCGAGAACAACAATACTACAACAAATTACGAGGAACCTGATGCCCATAAGGTTACAACGTTGATGTTAAAGCGAGAATCAGAGATTGCTCTCATCTACAATTGCCACGGCAATTACACGACCACATGCAAGATCAACGAGATGATAATACTTTGCCAATGGAATATGAGCGGGTAATAGTTGAACCTTTTGAATTCTTTAAAAACTCACCTCGTCCATTGCGGTATGTCTTGAGGAACCGAGGTTGATAGATTTGAAGCCATCAAAATCTCTACCGATGGAGATGTTTGAGAGGCCAAAAGAAAAAGGTGTTTGGATTCATAAAGCTCTTGAGAAAAATTGATTCTTCCCTTGACTTAAAGCAAAATTTGACAACTGATTGCCACGGCAATTGGCTTGAGCAGCAATTACCACGACAAACAAAGGCTACATCCAACCATGATAGAAGTCGACAAGAATGAGGTAATTGAATGGTTGAGAATGGATATAATTTTTCCTATTAATATATTTGTGCCTTCAGGAATAGTAGCAAGGTGGAGAGTATACATGGACTACAAGCGAACAAAGAAGAAAGACACCTCCACCATGGTAATGCAAAAGGGAGTAGCTGGGAGCACATTGGCCCAACTCTTTTTGGGCAATATTGTCACCCGATGGAGGGTACGGATGGACTATAAGAAGTATCAGAAACGACTCTCCTCAAGTTTTCTCAGATATGCAGTAACATTAGAAGTGGTCACTTTAGGAGATGCCTGAGCATGCTCTCCTTTCAATATTTTCTTTTTCTTTTTATTTTTATTTTCATTTTTATTTTTAGGAGATATTTTACTTTTCTTCATTATCTTTAGTTTCCAGGTTTTTTTTTATTTTCTTTTCCACAACAAGACTCACAACCACCATGCTAAGGAAATTTACTGCCGACTACTTGCCACAGCAACCACAACAGAAACTGGTGATGCCCAGGCAACAACAATGGCTTCGGCAACTACTGATGCCCATGCAAGTGAACCTGTATCGGCAAACATAGATCAAATCAAAGTAATGCTATTCACGCGGCACCAGCATTCAACCACCGACTGAAAAATGAATCAAGCAAACGACACGAAGGAAACTTATCACTCGAGGTGACGACCTCTCCGACTAACTCATTTCATTTAGTTTCTTTTAAATTTTATTTCACTCTTACATGCATTGAGGACAATGCTTCTCTCGAGTTTGGGGGGGTGTTGGTTTCTAGTTAGCTTCATGTTTAGTTGCATTCATTTTTAGCAATCACATATAGGTTGCATATGTTACTTGCCATTCCTTTAATTGGATTTAATTGGTTAAGACTTGTTGAATATCCAATGATGAATTTTTGCCACTGCACTTAATTGAAAGAACCTTTAATTTTAGGATTGCATGAAAAGAACTTAGAATTTTACTATGATGCTGAATTTTTTTTACACGGTTGTGGGTTGTTGATTGAAAGAAATTTAGTGAACTTAGGTTGCTTAAAATTTGGGTAAATTTAAAATTGAAAATTAAAAGTTAATTTCTTGCTAGAGGTGCCCACAACTGGCTCTAGTAGTAAATGCACTTTCTTGCTAGAGGTGCCCGAAACTGGATCTAGTAGTTAATGCACATTAAATAATCGCTAGAGGTGCCCGAAATTGACTCTAGTCGACTAAAATAAAATGAGAAATTGCTTACTTTGCTAGAGGTGCCCAAAATTGGCTCTAGTGAAAATAAAAAAAATGTCTCGGTACTTAAATTGATAAAAGACTATTGTTCACATAGAATCTTGAAAATCAACTTGTACACAACTACGCACACACATTGTCACGAGCACTATAGTTTGGTTCCGGGTAATTTTTGTGTTATCCGAAAAATTAAAAGGTGATCATACTTTGTGCCACGGTTCCGAGGTTTGAATTCAAGTTTGAAGCATGTCTTTGATGATTAAAGTCTTGGCAGGTAATTGTTAGTTTGCATTGCTTGAGGACAAGCAATAGTTCGAGTTTGGGGGCGTGATAAGTGTTCAAAAGTACTATTTTTATTACACTTTTTACTCATATTATTGTTAGACTTAAGCTCATATTAGTTGCATAATTAGTTATTCATGCATTAATTCATGTTTCTTTCCACCGTTGAGCTTGATTACATAACTTGGTGATTTTTGTGGAAAAAGATGCTGCTTTGGTGTGTTTTTGTGTGTGTGAAGGATCATTTGCCAAAGCAAGGCTAGAGCTAGTTGCCAGGGCAATGCATGAAGGATATGTCGAGCCAATTGCCAGGGCAATACATGAAGGAGAAGCCGAGCTAGTTGCCATGGCAATTGTCGACAAGAGCAAAGGTGATATGGTAGTCGAAATTGATGACTAGACAAGCCCAAGATGACGTGGAGCAAAGCCCAAACCCAAAGGAATTTGATTTCCATGCAGAGATTAAAGAAGAATTAAATTCCAAGAAGATAGGAGAAGTTCTAGTAGGAATACAATTATAATAAAGAATTATATTCTTTAAAGATAATTTAATTCCAACTTAACTTCCTCCTCAAAGAAGGACTTTGGCCTAGCCCTATAAATAAGATGGAGATTTCGACAATCCAAAGAGAGCAAGGGGAGAGGATTTTCGACAACTCCAAAGGGCAAGAAGGAAGAGATTTCGACAAGATAACAAGGGGAGAGAGTTCGATTTCTTCTTCTTCTTCCTTGCTTCCATTAGATTCATGATTTGGGGATTATTCTTGTATATCTTTTGAACCCAACCATGAACTAACTTGACTGGTTGGGGTTATTGTGTTTTGTTGTTGTGAGAAACAATTGGATTTTGTTTAGGTAATAAGAGTTTGCACTTTCTATTCAAGGTTTACTCATTCTTGGCTTTTATTCTTGTTTGCGAGTGAATTGGGAGAGGATCTCGTAACTTCATCTATTTATCTAATATCGGGACAGTTAGATTCAAGAAACGAATGAGTATGGTCTTTATTCAATCTATTGATGGTGAAGATTAATCCGGCTTAGGAATAAGTTAAGGATTTCAACGGTTAAGAGGAGCGCAAGATTGGTTGTTGTTCACCCTTGATTCACGCAGGGATGTATTATCAAGGCATGCACAAGTAGCTAGAGTTTCGACTTAGGGATAAGAAGAAACCATTGAAGAACACTTTGCTGAACCTTGAAGTTGCTGTCAGACGCCCAAGTAGTTGCCCAGCTAGTCGCCCAGGCAACCATCAATTAGTTGCCAAGGCAACCCCGCTGTGCAAGTTTCCACGGCAACTGAGTTGCCCGTGCACTCTTTTACCAAGACGATCCAATCGGCTATCACACCTCAACTCACGATAACCTGGCCTATTCTCTCTTTTTCTTTCATCTATTCTTTTAGTTTATTGCTTTTACTTTTCTCGTTAATTAAAACCTCTATTATCAATTGTGTTTTTATTTTCACAGTGCAGTAACTTAAGCAAAGTGGCCCAAACCAATCCCTGTGGAGACGATACTCGATACTCATATCACTTTATTACTTGCGACGTGTATACTTGCACAATTGTGTAGCACTTATCACACGCAACAGTAGGCATCATGTCCTGTCCATTGAAGGTGAAGCAGCAAAAGGCAGGATTCCAGAACTGAAAAATGGCTCGGAGTAGGGGCTGGTTGACCCGGATGTACATCAGCTGTACAATGTCACCATAACTATCACGGAATCTACCTTGTAATCTCTGGTCCCATTCTTCCCAGATACTTTGAAGATCCTCTAAGTTATTCTGTTGAAGACTCACATAGGTGTACCCGGCTATCACACGTTCACTTGGTAAACTATCCCCTTAGGCCTTCTGGCTGACTTCTGACCAATGTCTAACAGACAAGTTGAGTTCCTATTTTCTAAGACACTTTTTTCCATGGTGAAAGACTTTCTAATCGGGTAAACCACTTGATCCAGTACCTTTATATAATGCGAATGTAATAATGCATGAAAAAAATAGCCAAAAAAACAAAAAGGAAACAAGTCAGTACCGGATAGAATTAATTAATACACAAATAAAAGGACAAATTAAATAAGGTAAACAAACAAAAACAAAGAAACCTATTTATCCGTCTAAAACACCTAAGGTTATCCGCATGGCTCTAAAGGGGTGGGTTTCTCTATGTTCTCTACATGCAGTGTTGGTGCTAAGAGGTACCCGACTTGTCCTTGCTGTCCTCTACTAAGAGTAGCAAGGCCCCCGATCATCACCCATTATAGGCTCCTTTCAACTAGGTTCAATTCAGGGGGACCCATTCGCTTATGCCTGCACGAAAGAACGATATCCTTACGAAAGCATAAGGTACTCGTGCCCCGAAGGTACTCGCTAGGCCTACACGGGAGAACGATATCTCCACGAAAGCATTAGCGTTTTCCCCCACTTAAAAAGACGGGTTTATATGCCATATTTTAAATGCGTTAAAATAAACGCGCAATTATGACCGAATGTTAATTTAATAGTCACTTTAATCCGGAACTTCCAATATTAGTAAAGCGGTAATTATTTTAAAAGCTTGATTCTCATTTGTTTTTTTTTTGAAAAAAAAAACAAAAAATGTCCCCACCGGAGTCGCCATCTATAGCGATGTCATTCTTTATTTTCTCATCGCTAAATAAAAACGAGGATTTTTGAAGGTGTTTGAAAGGTGTTTGTGATTCTTTTGGATATAAAATGTTTACTCCGTGGGGTTTAAAAAATGGAGTCACCACCGGCCACTTAGGTAGGCCGGACACCATAAAACCAGAGATTCAAAAAGATTGGGTTCGGGAGTCGGTTACGGATGGGGAAGGATTAGCACCCCCACACTGCCCAAAATTGGTACTTTAATTATTACCGCTTTATTAATATTGGATTTTCCGGATTAAAGTGACAATTATTTTAAAATTCGGTCATAATTGCGAATAAATTTTAAGGGCCCCGTTATCCGAGAATAAACGTCCAACCACTATCACTACGCCTGATACTGGCCCCGCTTACGCTCGGATAAAAGGGCATCGCATTAACAATTTATATACCATATGCAATTTTAGTGACAAAAATATAAGACATAGCAGATAATTTAAGAACAATAAATATTCACATAATAGAACACTAATCTAACATATATGAAATACGTAATTAAAATACATATATACATACCAAGCTTAATATCAGATAAAGCAAACTTAACATGCCACAATAACAAGGTAGGAATAAATACATATATAGACGAACATATATTTCAAAAAGACATACATACTAATAATAAAACATATTTCAACATATATGGGACAATATATCCTACAAAAAGAAAATACACTAACATGTAACCTAAAAAACCAAGAGAACATACACATATAAAAATATATAAAATATGCTATGTACGAACCAACTAGAATATAACATACTTAATACGAATAACCGGATAAAAAGATACGTAACTATCATAAGCTTAATACACATATACATGTAAACATAAAAATACTAGGCATATACGAGGGATATAAAATAAGACAAAGGAATACATTAACATATACGATTATAATACGAACATGAGTATTTACAAAGAAACAGGACTGAAATGAAAGAAAAATAAAAGTCAGTGGCAGAAATTAAAGAACAATAATAGGTAATTTAAGGACTAAAATGCGAAGTAAACAGAACCTAAAAGGATCAAAACTGTAATTGGACCAAGGGGCAGACCCAAAATGAAAAGTTCAAAAATGCGGGATGGTTAAAGGGGTAATTTTACCATTTAAAAACTGATTCGGTGTAATTTAGGGACTGGATTGCAAGATTTTGAAATACAAGAGGGACCAGAGTTGTAAATATACCATGCGGCAAGACAAAAATGAAAATATTGGAAATGCGGGGGGATTTAGTGTGTGATTTCCCCATTTAACGAAATAATAGTAACTATATAAACCCTATTTTTAGGCCGAAACCAATTTTCCCCCATTTTGTTTCATTTTTCGGTTTTATAACTCAAATCCCCTTCTTCATTTTCTCTCAAATCTCCCCTGAAACCCAGAATCCGGCGGCCGGCCGCCGTGTTCTCCGCCGCTGGCCGCCGCTAACCGATGCCGGCGAGCCTCGAAAACACACCAAAATAACCCCCGTTTCACCCTCGACGCGAATCCGAGGTTGGATTCAGAGGATAAGCCTCTATTTGACCTAGATTTAGGATATACGAAGCGAAAAAAACCTATTTTTTAAACCCAAAACGAAACTACCAGGGGTCTTCCCCTCCATTTAGTTCACCGTATCTGGCTTGGGGAAGCCGAAAGGCTTGTCACTGAGGAGAGGAGACCCACAAACGGCGACGGTAAGAACATTCCCTCTCTTTTGTGCTTCTTTTGTGTATGCATGCAAAAATAAAAAAAGGGGAAACGAGTATTTACCACTGGACTTTTTCTTTTGATTATAACTTGACTGGTTACAACTTTGTTCCTTTCGATTACAACTCTCTGTTTTCTGTTACAACCCTCCCTGTTACAAATATTTTGTTTCGTACATATATATGCTTGTCTTTTGTTTTGGTGCAAGTTGCATATTACTTGCTTTTTCAGATCTGGACTAACAAACTTCTTTCTTGCTGTGTTTGACATGTTCTGAGCACGGTGGTTGAAGATCGGCATGGTGGCGGTGTGGGGGTTCTGCCAGCGGCCAGACGCATTCTCGACCGTTAGATCAGATCTGATCTAACAGTCGAGATGGCTTAAAGGACGAATGACCCAGATGAAGCCTCGATTTGGTGAAACGTCTCCAGATCGTGCCACGTGGAGCTCAGCAGTCGAGGAGTCAGAGCGTGTGGGGCTCACGCACGCGTGGGATATCAAAGCGTCCGCGCGTGGCACTCAAACGGTCCATACGTGTGGAGCACGCGGCTGGCAGATATTTTAGTCCTTGGTTAGATCGTGGTCGTTGGATCAGATTTTAATCCAATGGCCCACAGTCACCTGTACACACAGTAACTGTAATTAGATAGGGTTTGGGCCAACCGGGCCTTGTAACTATTTGTAATTGGACTTGGACTGTAATTTATTTATTTAATATATATATATATATATATATATATATATATTGGATTTCATTTCATATATCAGCCCAATAATATTAATAATAATATAATTATAGCAGCAATACACATACATAATACAAACGTATACTTATACAAACATTAATTAATATAACATACTAGCATACGTACATATAATCATACACATAATTAACATAACATCTATATACATTAAACAAATACGCTCGTACTCTATAGATACATACGTGACACACATACACTATTAATACGTATACATACATAGCTTATAATATATATGCACACCACACCTTATATATATTAGTAATACTCATGCAAACAATAAACATATAATATAATAAGTATACATGAAACACTAGTATGTATTTACAGGTAAAAATGAGTGATTACAAGAGGATACTCTTAAGTCTCATTTTGAAAAAAAAATATATACTTATCGGCAAGAAACAGCTCTACGGGCGAACTCAGGTATATATGTGGAGTTTTGAGTGCATTCATTTAATCTCTAGAGGTCCTGGCATGTTTGTAGTTTTTAGAACAAACTAGTAGTTTAGTCATCTAGTTGAAGGTAGTCTTATTGGTCTCTTCGGTGCTTATTTTCAGTTTTTATTTGAGTTTGATGCAAAATCTGTGGGTATTTGAAGACTTTTGTGCACTCATCTGTTCAATTTCTGAAGGTGTATGGAATTTATGGTTCGAACCGGTGGGCTTGAATTAATTAAACGTTTAATTAATAAGAGTGACGATACATCGGGCCATAGATTAAACCGACATCGAATAAACCTAACTGCCGGGTTAATTTATGGTTCGAATTTCGTACATCACCTTTATGCATGAAGCAAGCATTTAAAAATGATGTCATGACTCATCAACTTTTAGCTCAAATTAAGGTTTACCTTCGAACAGTAAGAATTAATTTAATATTTGGTCAACATCCATTGAGCCAGAACTGTTACGACACAAATATCGAAATTAATAAATACATCATTTCTATAATTTAAAATTAATTAATTATCAACCCATTGAATTTAAAAGAGACCAAATGAATGACAATTAATTGCATGTCACGATAAGTATGCTAACAAAGAGGTGTGAATAGAAGCATTAACGAAAAAATAAATATGCTAAAAATAAAAAAGCAAGGATACATTAAATAAACACATATATGAACCGAAATAATACGAACAAACTCGTGAAAAGCAAATAACAATAAAGGGACTTAAATGCAAAAAAATAACAAGACATAAACATAAATTGGAAGAAATTAAAGAACTGAAATGAAGCAAATTAAAGGGAAAGGGCTCAAAGGGTAATTATACCACTGGTTATCGGACCGAACTAAGAGAAATCAAAAACTTAAAATCAAAATTGAAAACAAAAAAAGATGAAATTGATAGATTTGAAATGTCACAGGGACGATGAAAATGATTTAGCAGGGGTGGAAGGATTTAAAACGGTAATTTACCCATTTTTTGAAGTGGGTATAAAAGCCACTTTTGATAAAAAAAAAAAAGAAACCATTTTCTAAACTCTCCCCAAAACCGATTGAAACAGCTCTACTCAAACTCTCTGAGTTGTTCCTTAGAGTTCACGAGAACTCAAGAACTGGCCGCCGTGGTTTCCAGAAACCGACAACGTTCTGTCGCCTCGACCACTGTCGGCCGCCGCTCGCTAGCGTAGGTGGTCTCAAGCACTCTCCCCAAATCGCTTCTTTCATCCCTAAACTCAAATCTGATCCCATTTTTCAAAAATGAACTCGATTTAACAAGATTTGGAGAAAACCGAAACCTAAAACCCCAATATTTTTGAAAACCCATATGTTTTAAACCCTAAACCGAGAAAAGGGAAAACAAAAAGATCGAGATGCAATAGTGCTGTTCATGGACGGCCCTAGCCTCTGTCGTTGTCACAACAGCGTCCAGAGATTGGAAACAGGTAAAACCCTACCTTTCTTTTTATGAAATGTTAAAAAGCAAGAAATTACCTTAGAAGGTTTTTTTTTTCTATTGATTGTGAATCCCCTCCATTGTTACATTGTTTGTTCGGTTTATATATACCGAAATACATGATTTGGGAAAATAAAATAAAAAGGAAAATGCCCTATTGGCTCTATTACAATTCTCTGCCATTTTTTGTTTTCATGTGTTTAGGCATTGTACGAAAGGGAGGACCATCGTCCCTTTGGCCGGATTCAAGTGTGCAGAGAGGTGAGGAGTACGCACATGTATGAGAGGGGACCAGCAAAGGCTCTTGGTGTTGTCGTGGTGCGATAGAAAGGGAGACCATGTCCGACGCGTGGTATGAGGATCCAATCTCGGTCGTTGGTGCTGCAAGATTGAACAGCCAAGACCTGAAGAGCCATAGCTTCCCAACAGTCACATGTGGAGGTGAAGAGTCTCCTCGGGTTCGATCTGAGCCATCAGATCCACTATAATCCAATGGTTCGCAGTTAGCTGCGTGTCACGGGGCCATTACCCATTTTCTAAAAGACATGTCTGATGTGCAGCGCCACCGTATTTATATCTCAATACTTTCATTTTCTTTTTCGACGTGGGATTAATGACCCCTCCTCTTCTCAGGCGTGACATTCTCTCCCACTCAACCCGTGACGCTTTCGTCACGAGCTTCCGCTTTCGTGATGGGCCACCTTGTCACAGTTGTCCACCTTGCCTACCCCATTTATGGGCGCTCGGCGTGAAATCGGGCAGTCAAAGAGTTATTCTGATATCACTTGTCACGAGGCCATTACTCTCTTTCCAAAAGACATATTTGATAGGATGTGCAGCACCACCATATTTATATCTCAAGACCTCCTTTTTTTCCGATGTGGGATTAATGACTCCGCCTCTTTTCAGGCGTGACATGCGCATCAAAAAATAAGTAGTTAGGGCATATTCAATTTTTTTAGATTTAGGGTTCTTTTAAAAATTGGGCCTAAAACGGGCTAGATATATATAGATTATAATGTTGTAAATGGGTATATAAATTGTAAATGAACTCTTAATTTATTTTAATGCTAATTAATTATTTTGTTTTGATTTAGAATATATAATAATAATAATAATAATAATAATAAACATATATAATAGATAGTACATAATAGGTATAATATAAATATAAATAAAAACCCATTATAATAATTAACAAAATATAAACACGGGTTAAAACACCAAATAAAATTAGTGACTACACCTTGACACTGCATCTAGAGCGAATTCTACATTGCATTTCTAACATGGTTCTTGGCAGTAATTTATCATCTCCATCTGCACCAGTCAAGAAGTTGTTGCATTCTAACTTGCTATAAGTACAAGACTGAAAAGGAAAGGTTATAGTCTTTTTTTCCTGAAAACATAGTTCTAATAGTTCAATTTACATATTTTCAGGAGGTTAAAAATGAGTGCAAGGGTAATTACAAGGATCCACGAGTGAATTTGGATCAATTGAAGACAATTGCAATAGTCGATCTTTGCCTTCAACAAATCAACAGAATATAGATGGAAATGATCCGAGCACACAATAGAGGAGGATTTTCAAATTATTTTTAACTTTTATTATGTACGTTATTAAGAAACATAAAGATTTGCCTGCACATTTATTGTGCTTGTAATGGACTCGTACATGTTTTAGTGATTATGTATTATATACTTTTTTATTCGAATATCAAATATTATTTTTCCCCTTTTAAAAATGAAACAATGTTTGTTATAACTTTATCCAACATCACAATAGTATTAATAATTTTAATATTTTAAATAAAAATAATATCAAATAAAAAATAACAATAGTATTAATATTCATTAATATTTAAAATAAAAAAATATACTAATTAAACATATATCGACGGCCAAAACTATCGGTATATGTATCTTATACAAATCTACATGATACTAATTAAACATATACCGACGGAGACAACTGTCGGTAAAAGTTTGAATCAATTGGGACGAAAATTTATCGTCGAAATAGATACACTAATTTGTTGGGGTAGGCCATACATATACCTACGAATTTGTTCGTCGATATAGGGTCCCAACATCTGTAACGACGGTTGTTTTTGTCGTTATAGAGATATACCGACTAACGTTTTACCGACGATTGTTTGTCTGTCAAAATATCGTTTTTGTCAGTCAGTAAAGGGTTTTGAACCATATATCGATGGATTTTAGGTGTTTTACCGACAGTTTTCTGTCCGTCGGTATATGTCATTTTTTTGTAGTGTTTAATATCTTTTAAAATAATTTTAACACTTTAAAAATATTTTTAATTTTTAATTTTTTAATAATTAATGATTTATCATTTTATCGGTTTTTAATATTTTAAAATGTTTTCTTAATTTTTAAAAAATAAATAGAATTTGAACCCAACAAGTGTTTTCAGTGGAAAAGCGGATGATGTTCATCCTAGGAGACCCGAGTTCAATCGTTTTGTCTACAAGGTGTTTGTACATTGTCAAAGGGTTAAGAATATGTATGACATATATCACCTTTAGACTATTAAAAATAATATTTTTTAATATTTTAATTTAATGTTTTTAAAACATGACCTAAAATCAATTAAGTCCTCGAACTATTTAAAAAATTAATTTTGTCCTCGAGCTCCCTAAAAATCCAAACATTACCCCTTTGCCACGTCAGCATTCACATTCGAGCTGCCACGTCAGCACCGTTAACGACCATGTCAACACATTACGGTCATGTTAGCACATTAACGGTCAACGTTAGTCAAAGGTTAAATTGATGCAATTCACGAGTTTGAGTGTCTAATTGAGTGTTTTTTTCGTGAATGAGCTAAATTGATTATTTCGTACGAACTCAGGGATAAAAATATATCTTATGCCTAAAAATAACAAAAGAAAAAACAACACTTGTTATCTAAAAAGTTATCAAGTTACCAACTTTTAATCAATTTAGTCACATTTTTCACTAATTTATTCCACGGGTTCTACGAGACTTTTGGGAAGGCACGCTTGGGACATTAATTTGAATCACTTATTCATCTCATTTCCAAGAGAGATTATATTATAGGCTCGTCTCGCCACGTTATCCATGATCTCAATCAATAAAAATCATCAATTTCATTAATTTTTTTCATGTTATCTTTTTATCAAGTGAATCTTCACTCATATTTACTGTAAATTAAATTTAAAAAATAATTTTTATCATGTGAAGATTCACTTAGTAAAAAAATGACATGGAAAAAATTAATGAAATTGATGATTTTTATTAGTTGAGACCATGGATAACTTGGCGGGACGAGCCTATAATATAATTTCTCTATTCCCAAGGTTATTTCACGATTTATTTGGGGTTTAGTAGGAGAATTCATTTGATAAAATGAGAGATTTATTGAATTTTTGGTATAGTAGGTGTTATACCCAAATTTATCGTCTCTGTACAATCTCGAAAATACCTTTCGGCTTTTTCATATCTGAAAATACCAAAGATGATTCTTGATAGTTGTCTCTCTAAAGGAAGACCCCTATGGATACTGATGCTTTTGGAGTCCTCAAGTTTCCCGAGGATAAGAAATGGTAGGGTACCTTTGTACGGTATCCATGTGCTCAACATGCAAGGCCTAAGCACTCGAAAGTTGGACCTATCTTTGTCAACCCATCCGTAGGCCGTCACTAAGTCTGATGCTAGCTAATCACCAACAGTCTCTGAGACTATAAATATCCTGACAGTGAAGAGAGAATGAAGGCTAGATGTCGAGGGCAGTACCTTCTTCTCCATCATCTCTTCTTGTCTCCTTCATGGTTCAGATCGTCATATTGTCCGTGACTCTTCGTTCTAAATTTACAGAAGATACTTCATTTCTATCTTTCTTATTCAGTGCCTCGTCATTTTGGCATAATAATAGTAGAATTCAATGGATCAAAAGAGAATAGTTATGTGTGCCAAAGAGGTATGAAAGTATTGCACTAGTGGATTTTCCTAATATTATATTAATTTTCCTGTGGAGCAACTAAGTCGCTTGCTTGCATTCTAGAAATTCTAATTTTCAAATATAATGTTAGGAGAAAAGGGGTTGATCCAAATTTTTAATTGTTGAATCTAGCAGACTTTTATTGACTTTCTCTCTTTTTTTCCCTATAAGATAATATTGGAGTGATTCTAGTAAGTAATACTAATAAATTGGGCAGTTCAAACCACCGGAACTAGGCATCAGGGTTATAGATTGTGATTTTCTTATTGTTTAGTAGATCAATCGCTGGTTGAATCACAGAAAAGTTTCTCAAAGCTCCTATTTATTTTAGCCAAAAGTTGTCAAAATCATTAGCCTTTCTCATCTATTTCCTCTAAACACCTACAAGACCAGAGACGATGAGAAGAACATTTGTATTCACTTGGATTCTAATCCTCTGTCTCTCTACCATAGCAGTGCAGAGCCATTATTACTCACAACATGATCCCGAGGAGCTGAAATCCACCGACCTCCACTTCTTTCTGCACGAGGCTCCGTCGGGAAACAACGCTACGGTTGCCATGATAGCACGGTCGAACATCACGGTCGACGTTAATAATTTATCGATGTCGCTTGGCACCGTATATGCCATCGATGATCAATTAAGGGTAGGTCCTGCGCCTGACTCGGAGCTGATTGGAAATGCTCTGGGACTCACGGTTATCATAGCCGGTAGAAACACACCACCAAGCGTACTGCTCTACTTTGACTTTGGATTCACCACCGGTAAGTTCAACGGCAGCTCTATCAGCGTGTTTTCGAGGAATCCGACGACAGACAAGGAACGCGAGCTATTGGTGGTCGGAGGGAGAGGGAAATTTAGGATGGCTAAAGGGTTTGCACATCTTAAGGTTCACTCTGCAAATGCTTCCGCTATCATTGCTGAGCTCAACATAACTGTTATTCACCGCTATCGTAAACATAACAAATGCTATTATAATAAAGCAATCATTGCATTCCTAAATTTCCCCCCCTAAGTTTAAATAATGTACCATAAAACATAATAAAGCAGACAGTTTTTAGTTTCAATTACATTTTGCAATAGTGATGATATGTGCAGGACATGAACTTATTTGATTGAAGTTGACATATTTTGTGATTTATTGACAAAGAATCCATGCTAGCAAAGCAACCCGAAAAGGATATTCTGGATTGAATTGCTTTTCTTTTTGAACGACCAGCTTTATTTTGAGACAATTTTTTAGTATTAAATAGGACTGAAGTCAAGACGAAACTTCAGGCGCAAATAAAAATAGGAATAAAATGATGGACACAGTTCATTTTTAGACTAAAATTAATAATAATAATAATAATAAAAGGCTTTGTATCTAATTTGATTAAATTTGAAATTGAAAGAACTCTAAAAGTGTTTAAACCGGAAAATAACAGACCAAGACTTAATTTGTCTAGTTTCAAAATTAAGAGGACCCAAAAAGTAATTGGACCCAAAGATTGGGGGTTAGGATTAATTCACCTAGTTTCAAAATTAAGAGAACCTAAAAATAATTATATCCAAAAAATTAAGGAAAATATGACTTAATTTGTGTAACTTCAAAATTAAAAGGACCCAAAATAATTAAACCCGAAATTTTAGAGGAGCCATGACCCCTCCCACATCATACATACAACCGTCCCTGGAATATTATAGTAGTAGATTAGTCAACAATTGTATCTGTAAGTATTTTATTTTTACAAACTAATTATTTTATTATAATTTTGTATAGTTTTATTTTTTCCAACCAAATATCCCCTCATAAGGCCAAAAGCCAAAAATGAAATTCCAACTATATCTCGGATTCTATGGGTATCTTTTGAACTTACGACTCGGTCAAACAATCCACTCCCATGACCATCTAAATTAATTTGAAACATAAAACAAACTTAAATAAATAAATTGCAATCTACATATAGACGAGTAAAAGAAGTTATTGGTTATTGAAAATATGAACGGTGTTGCATTAGTTAAAACCCTAATGCTCCCAACCGCATCTTCTCCCGCGCCACCACAAACGATTTTGCACGGAATCTTCAGAGGACGTCCCCCGGATACTGTGTCTAATATAACACGATACCACCTATACTGGAACGTTCGGCTTCTCCTACACTTTTAGAAAGTTTGCGTTCTCCTAAGAAGGTCAAGAAAGTTTCGGAAGATGAAAACCTAGGGTTTGCGATGGCTATAGATGCTGAAGGCAGTGATGCATCCCTAAATGATGAAGTCCCATGTGAGCAAGTGGTTGGGGTTACTTCAACGCCTGCAGGTGCTGGGGCTAAGGTGGATGGTCAACCGACCTATGCAAGTAAGGCTGTCGTTGATGTTGCAACAAATTTTTTTTTTTTGTTGAGGATGAAGTGATAATTTTGGAAGAAGATGCTCGGATTGAGAGATCTTCTCAGATTCCTTCAATCCAATTTTCGGACAGAGTGCATTATCAAATAGACCGAACATGCAGAATGCAATCATTGTTAAACTTTTGGGACGTGTGATAGGGTATAAAGCTTTATTGAATAGAATTCAGGCCCTCTAGAAACCGCTTGGGGAGTTGCAACTGATCGATTTGGACAACAATTACTTCATTGTGCGATTCTCAAATGAGCGTGATTATAACAAAGTTCTCACGGATGATCCTTGGATAATTTATGAGAGTTATTTGACAGTTCAACCCTGGAGTTGCTCTTTTTCTACTTTGGAAAAACATCCCTCCCATGTTATGGTTTGCGTGCGTCTACCGGGACTTCCGTTTCAGTATTATTCCAAAGTTTTGTTTCGTCACATAGCATCAGTAATTGGGCGAGTAGTTAAGGTGGATTACAGTACGCATGCTGCTGATAGAGGGAAGTTTGCTCGCCTTCAATTTTGGTTGACCTTGATAAACCTTTTCTTTCCGCGATTCATATTGATGGTAGAGTTCACCATCTAAAGTATGAAGGTTTGCATCTGTAACACCCCCTTCCCGGTCTGGTAGGAATCTGGGTCTGAAAGCATTACCGGTGAACAATACGATGATCGGTTTACTAATTACAATGACTTGTGTGATAAACAATAAATCAATGATTTTAATTCGATACAATGAATGACGATGATCAATGTAAACTCAACGAAATTATAATTAAGCGGTCATTCAGTAACTCTTTCAACTTTAGGGACCAAATTGCAATTTTGATAAATTACAAGACTTTAGAGTTACCAATGTGAAATTCAATGCTTGATTATCTTGTGTATAAAATTTCAATGGATTTGGAAATCATTTGCACTTTCAATTAATCCATATAAGATTCAGTGACCATTTTGCAAGATTTTAAAACCAGTTAAATAATTTTAACCAACTCACCTGTATCAGTACCGATACTCATGAGGCCGTACCGGTACGCCCTTATTAAAAATTCTTTCGAGCCTAGATCCAGTATCGGTACGCGTTATACTATACCGGTACGATGGCTCGATGTCTTTTGTATCGGTACGGTTCTATCACTGTACCAGTACGCTAACCATAAATCCCCAGATTGAGTCATTAATGGGTACCGGTATAGCCCTACCCGTACCGATATCCTTGCTATAGTAAAATTATAGTGTTGATTTTGCGTACTGGTACCATTGTAGCAGTATTGGCACGCCTTGATTTACAATACCAAACTTGCATATCGGTACGGGTACGACACTACCTGTACCGGTACTCTTGGGTCTGTAATGACATTTCTTGTCTAGTTTTTAATCAAATTAGGGGCCTTAAATTTTCCAATTGTTACCAAATTTTACAAACAAGTTTATAAACATCATACCTACCTGCATGTTAAATTTCATAGCATTTAGAACCCATTTACCATGATTTCACTTGTTAGGGCATTATAGGTCAAGTTTGCCAATTTTACCAACTTTCCACATGCCATATTTCAAATTTTAACCCTTTCAACATGGTGAGCAGCATATACACACAAAATGGGGCTAAACTAACATGCTTAGACCCTATACCACCATACTAGGAGTTCAAATGCTAGGTTTACATTACTTATAGCTTGTGTGACTTGCTTCAAAACTCTCATAACTCTGATCCTTGATCCGAAACTCCCTATTAACCTAAAATGCATGGAAATGAGATGCATTAGGCTTATATAGCCTAGTGAGGTAGTCAACAATAATAACATGAATGCCAATAATATTAATAACATGTATATCAATGTAAATGCATCTCAAATCATGTTTTAACAATGATTTCAAGAACTTAATTCCTTGGATCGATATGTGAATGTGGATACGTGAATTCCCAACCAACATCACCAACAATAAATGGTAATATCCTCTAACATCGCCAATAGGACCAAAACCAACACATCCTGCCAACATCGCCAAATAGAGCCTTAGCTCAAGGACCGTAGTCCACTCCATACCAATGAGCTCATGAATTCTATGGCATGCCAATTGTATCCAATGTCCATTCGAATCCAAGGTTCAATGCCATTAACAATAACAATAGAAATGACAATATTCAATATAGTCTTGCTTAATAATTCAATGAGTCAATAATTCAATGATTCAAAGATCCAATAAGCTTTCTTATCAATATAATGGCTTATCAATGTGATATTCAATGTTCAATATATGTGTCCATGAATCTCAATGGCATAGCAATGATGTCAATGGAAATATCAGTGATCAATATGTATTTTAACGGTGACAATATCGATGCCATGACTCAATAATCAATGTTTCAATGCAATAAGCTTACCAAAACTTACCAATATGGCTTTCTATGAAGTTTCATATAACCATACCTTGTAGGGATGATGACAATGAAATAATAAATGAACAATGAAATCGGAAAGGCACATAGCCATTATTGAGACTCCGATTACACTCACCGATACTCTTGAAGCTTTTAGGGCTCCCGGATGACAATTCCTTTATTCTTTAACTTGTTGGAATTTGAGGGATTTGGTGATTCTTCACCTTGATTCTCTTGAGCTACAAGGAAATAGAAATCACAAGGATTTCATCATCAATAATATATTCATAGCAACTTATTAGCTATGAAAAACAATAACAAATAAGCTATGATATCCCTAGAGAATTTTAGGGTTTTAAGTTTCTTGAGCTTGGATTTAAGTATGTTCTAACTATGGAATTGATAATCAATTTGAGGGCTTTAGCTTACTCGATTTCTAGCAATAGTTTAGAGCTAAGAAACTTGAGAAAATTCAAGCTTGGAGTGTCATCCAATGGAGGTGTGTGCTTGGCTAAGGGAAATGAAGAAGATGATGAATGAGAGGTGTATGCTTGGGAAATTCTACCAGGTAATTGCTATACCTCTTTATTTCCTTTTAAGATTCTATTCACTTAGAATTCCTTAGGATAAAGTAACCAATTTTTGGAATCCCACATGTATGATGATTAATACTTTGAGGGGCTAATGGCAAGGTTAGTCACTCAACTCTTACCTCTTTATACTTTTACCCCAACTTATCCAATTTTCACAATTTAGTCACTAGGACAAGTTTCAAGGTTTGCAATAAGGTTCTTGATTAATAACAATACTCAATTAGGGTTCAATAATCCAATAATTGACCACTTGGTCAAAGTTCAATGTTAAAGCTTGACTTTTTGATGCAAAATTTCCGGTCGTCAAAATTGAATTATGACTAGATCCAGTTTTAGGGTGTAACAACTCTCCCCCTTAAGAAAAATTCGTCCTCGAATTTTACCTGAACCAATGAGGTGCAAGTATTGATTCCTTATGGTCTCTTTCAGTTCCCATGTAGCTTCTTCAATCTTGTGACTCCTCTAAAGTACCTTGACTAGAGGAATGTTCTTGCTCCGAAGTCTCTTGACTTCTATTACCAATATATGTGTTGGTTCTTCCTCATACGTCAAATTAGGTTGAAGTTCTACCTATTCAGGCTCAATAACATATGATGGATCAGATCTATACTCGTGGAGCATCGATACATAGAATACGTCATGAATCTTACTTAGCTCTTGGGGCAAAGCTAGCCGGTAAGCCATGAGACCAACTCTTTCAATCACCTCGAAAGGTCCAATGAATCAGGGACTTAGTTTCCCTTTTTACCAAAACGAAGAATCTTCTTCCATGGGAAGACTTTTAAGAAAATTTTCTCACCAACTTCATACTGTATATCCCTCCTCTTGAGATCAGCATAGGCCTTCTGACGGTCGAAGGCGGCCTTTAAACGGTCACGAATGATGGTAACTCATTCTTCAGTTTCTTAAAGTAAGTCAGGGCCCAACATCTTACCTTCACCGAGTGCAGACCAACATAACGGTGTTCTACATTTCCTACCATACAATGCTTCATACGGTGCCATTCTGATAGATGATTGATGAATGTTATTGTAAGCAAACTCGATAAGAGGTATGGACCTCTCTCAGGTTCCTTCAAAGTCAATGACACATGCACGAAACATGTCTTCCAATATTTGAATTACCCTTTTTGATTAACTATCAGACTGAGGGTGACAAGTTGTACTGAGATTGACTCGGGTGCCCAGAGCTTCTTGCAATGCTTTCCAAAATCGTGAAGCAAAACGTGGATCTCGATAAGAGATAATTGACTTGGGTACTCCATGGAGTATGCCCACTTCCTTGATATACAAGTCAGCTAACTTGGGAAGACCATAGTCCATTCTAACATGTAAGAAATGAGCTGACTTGGTAAAACGATCAACGATGATCCAAATAGCATCATGCTTGGCTGAAGTCAATGGTAACCCATTAAGAAAGTCAATGGTTATTTTCTCCCACTTCCATTGTGGAAGTTCAATGGGTTGCAATAATCCAGTGGGGACATGGTATTCAGCCTTGACTCGCTGACACGTAAAACACTTAGATACAAATTCCGTAATGGATTTCTTCATGCCAAACTGTAAAACCTATATTCGATTTTGATATAACAAATTGTTTAAGGACCAAATTGTAAAAGAAAATAAATTTTTAAGTAATAAAAAGTCTCACAAAGTGACAAGGAAAAGTTTTTCTAAGTCCAAGACTTAGACCCAAAATTTTTCTAAGTGTTTCAAAGCCAAATTCAACAAATACGCCCATGCGTATCAATACACCTTAAGGCGTATCTATACAAATTTTCACTACTAGAATTTAATTTTGCAAACTGTTTTGATACGGCTAAGCCCGTTTCGATAT